>JAHBCN010004190.1:0-66569 GCA_019359885.1 Listronotus oregonensis | reverse complement strand
ATTGCTGCGTAGGGTGGACCCCCCGATATTATTTCTATTTCGTTTTTAAATTATTTTAGTGCGTTTAATTCTGTTAATAAGAATAACTCAAAAAATTAATGTCTTTTTTTTTTTTTTTTTTTTTTTAATTTTGTAGGTTTTACAAAAAAAAATATAATAAAAAAATTTTTTAAAACCCAAATCTTGGGTATTCTAAAAAATTATAAGAAAGGATTTTAAAAAAGTCAGCCATCTCATTTTTTAAAGTGTTGTGGGTGTATATAATACTTCGATATGTATTTAGTTTTTAAAGTATATTTTTTAACTAGATTAGGAAATAGTTTATTTAACAAAGCAATCAGCGCTTAATTCAGTAGTTATCTGTTCTTGTATTATTGGAAATAATATATTTATCAATAAGCATCTTTATAACTCCAAAAATAAACTAGTTATATTACCCAATTATGTAGCAGACAAAAAAATAGCATTATTTAATATGTTATTTTTATATTTTTTTGTATTATTAGTTTATATTTAAATTTACGAAATTTTATATTCTTTAATATTAAGCATCAATAGTCTAGTAGGTTTACAGTTCCCTAGAATAACGATAATATAATCATGTTCCGGTAAATATACCGGTAAATGTAGGTGGGAAACCCTTTACCCCTATCAAGCGGTCAGTAACAAACCGCAGGGGTCATATGGAGAGCACCAGTCTCCTCAGGAATGCCCTGAACTGTGGCAGACTGGGAATGCCCCCCGGGCATAATGCCTACAGCAACCAATTACAACCGGCCTTACGGTGTAGTCTACCCACAAAGGAAGGACTGGAATAAAAAAGACCGACCTTTTGGCTGACATCTTTTTACACCGATGGCTCCACAACCAGAGACGGTGTTTGAGCTGGAATATTGTGACAGAAGGAAAAATTTTCCCCTTTAGTCTGGGCACTCTACCAACCAAATGTCAATCGGAGGTATTTGCTATTAAGATGTGTGCTAGATCGTTGGTTGATCGGCACTGCACACGTAAGACAGTTAAAATATTCACTTTAAACCTACCTACCTACCGGTAAAGGGCATATTAATATATATTTTTTTTAAATTTTTAAAATATTCAGTCGCTATTATTTGTTTTTACAAAGACACACTCTTATTTTTAAATACTAACAGTCCAATTTCAAGTAACAAAGGAATATGAAAGACGTTTGACAACACCGTCACACCGCTTAAGACAGGTCGACTATTAATAGTGTAGTTAATTTCTTAACCAACCTTATATATATATATATATATATATATATATATATATATATATATATATATATATATATATATATATATATATATATATATATATACACTTAGCCTACTTACCCTAGCAACATTTCCATATAAACACATCAAATTAAATAACTTATCGGCGTTTGTCCTCAACGGATCCAGCCCATATACCATTAACACAGCCCCGGGCTGTTGGAATGGAGTTGTCCTAGGGGTTCTCGGCGGCTCTGAAATCTGGCGCTGGGCCGAGGGAGGTGGAGCTCCTCCTTTCTGAATACATCCGCAGCGGCTGCGCCCACTGCGCCCGGCCGAAGGGAGGCGCGTCGTGTGGGTAGCCCCCGGGGGCTATAGCTGCGCTGCTTAGCTCCTCATAGCGGTGTGGATCCGATGGATATGGATCTGAAAAAAAAGGTCTAATAAGATATTAAAGTACTTAAACCGTCGTTCAAATAATCTGGAAAAATTTAGTGCAAGGACTTATAAAAATACAGACGCTTTTATGAACATAAAAAAAATTTGACAATGATGTAAACCAGTCAGTACAATTGTTTTCCCGATTTGAATATTTGCCAACACTGGTTTCACAATGGCAACAGCGCATTAACTACATGACATTTTACGGCAGAGAGCGACTCCAAGCATGGCACAATAATACAAGGTATGATACACAGGCGTTTTAAAGTTGGTTCGGTTTGGGCATAATCTACTATTAATTTCAGAAAAATAAAATTACTTGCATACTGCAACACTGTAAAAACAATTATCAAATCTGCTGCTTTAAGTCATACTTAGTGATGGAAAATTTTCGAAAATATATATTGGGAAATATATGGAAATATTGTAAATATAGAAATAGAAACTACAAAACTCAATACATTAAACATTTAATGAAAGTTTATCATAGGTAATACCACAAATGGTCAGATTTGGCCGGATATTCACGAGAACTTATCTGGAGTGATTTTGAAAAACTAGTTAAATTTCCGAGGTTTTTAAAACCAGTACAAATGGTATGTGGTGAGACAATTGCGCGAATGAAACAAAGTTAACAGCAAAAAATAATTAATTAATAATATAAGATAGAGTCGCTTCTGAGGTAAAAATGGACGACACGATTGAAAACCGTAAACTAACCGATTTTTTTATCCAGTAACTTTTTCCCTTTTATGCGATAGTAAATTTCAATTTTTGACATTACAAATGAGGTTATTTATACATGAGTGAAATTATCAACTAAACGTTAAAACGCAAAAACAATTAATATAAATAAAAATTTAGGTATTAAAAATACAAAGAAAACAGTGAAATTTCTAAAAAAGTAATTACACACGACCGGTAAAAGTTACACACGACCACAAGAGGTCTATCTTTATCGATATGATCCACACCTTAAATATTGTATTCAGCATCAATACAGTCTTCATGAAAGCGCAATTAAACTTGTTATAAAACAAGCAATAGCCAACAAGCAATAATTGGTAAATCCCTGAGATTGAGATTTTATTATTCGTAATCGTATTAATATACATACTTTTTTAGAAATTATTTTCTAATATGAAATTTGTACCGCACAAAAGTATAAGAAATATAGAAATCTTTGATTTGATGGTTTAAGACTTTTTTTGATATTTCCAAAATTTCCAATGTTTCCAATATTACAACACCAGTCATACTATGATAAATAATTGCACTTCTTAAATAAAATTTTTTAAAAAGTACATACATATTGCAAAAAGCAAATAACTTTTTCAATAACCACAAAATTAAAACAAAAAATAGTAGTTAAAATGATAAAATTCAATTCATTAATAACAAATTAATTTAGGATTAGAGATCCAGTTTAAAGTCAATTTGGCAGGGAGTAATAAATATTCTTTAAATTACCATTTCCACCCGCAAAATAGGTTTTTAATAACTTCCGGAATATTAAAGTGAAAAGACAGCGTTTTCTGCCCGAAGACAATTTTCTTGGGATTTAAATTTACCGTGAGAATAAAATATTACGATTGCTGGAAAATGTTTCTAGAAGATCTATACGTTGATGTGTTTTATTTAATAAATTTCATTTAAACTTCGGTAGCTTTGTTATTTGTTGAAACTACTTTGGTAGCTTTGTTATTTAGTGAACCCAAAAATTCTATTACTTTATAAATAACATAAAGGTCAGGCCTTAGTGGATCAGCACAGTTTTTAAAAATTTTCCGTTTATTATTGGTTTGAATCAACATGATGTTTAGTTTATCAACCACAAAAAAATTGCTAGAAGGCGTATGGTAACAGTTTAGCTTAAAATGGGGTGACACTTCTAAGACAGTTTTTTTTTTGTCAAAATTATAATTCTTTTATATAACGCTAACACGTTTTGAAACGGGCTCAAGTGACATAGGTAATATCGAGGAGACGATGTTGTCACAAGGTTATATAATTACGTCAACGTTGTCACAAATTCAATACTACTAAAAAGAATAGATATAATTGTTATAATGAATTATAATTAATAAGAATAATTGTTAAATTGTTATAATGAATGTTTAATAGTAAATGTTTTAAAACCACCAAAACATGGAATATAGCATTTTACCAACAACCAAAAGTTAGAGATTCTCAAGGCTTGAAAATATTATTTTTGGAGAAGACTGTATACAAAACACATGAGGTCTGCTTGTTATTCAGTAATATTTTATACTTATAGACCTTTCTAAGGGCGGTTAGGTAAAAAAATAATAAAATAGTGTACATTATTTTTTAATAACAGATAGACAAAGTAAACTTTCAAAAATCAATATCTTTTTAACAAAACGGTTAAAAAATTCAGTTTTTTATTAAATTTTCTAATACTTTGATTTATATTGCATTAGTTTTTAAAAAAATATCGTTCAAACCGTTTTTCAGATATTCCGAAATGAATGCATGGCTTTTATATATGACAGATATCGACAATGTTAATAACGTACAGTAACGGCCATTAAATCTGGGGCAATTCTTTTTCCCTTTCGTAAAATAACCCCTTTAATGAATATAAATACCTGTTGAAAAACGTAATAAAGAAACAGGTGTCCGTTGTTAGTATATAAAAATATATTTTAAAATGCCAAAGCGAACTTTGTATTAATTATTCATTATATTAAGCAGAGAGGCTGGCCAGATAGGGATGTGGCGGAAGAGTTTAACATCCCAAAGAGTACAATTCATTTTGTTAAAAAAAAGGCAGGGAACACACTCCTTTCAAAGGAGAGCTGGAAGTGGTCGCCCCATACTATCGAATCAAGAACTAGACAATAATTTGGTTAATGTTTTGAGAAACCAACCATTAAAATCTGTAGTTACAGCAAAAACGAAAGCAATTTTCCAGCATCGGTTAGAACGGCACGGCAAAGAATAAGACAAATATCCGAATTGCGCTGCCACCCGGCAGCCTTAAAACCGTTTTTAACAAATGCAAATAAAGAACAACGCATTGGATTTGCTCTACAATTTAACTTGGAACCTCTGATATTTTGGGAAAATATAATATTCACCGATGAAAAAGTGTTTCAGTCGTGCTATAAAGGAATACTTAAGGTATTCAGGCCTCAAGAATCACGATTTGATGAAAAATATACCCAAAAGGACAGAAGTAGTGGGCGATTTTCGGTAAATTTTTAAGGTGGCTAAGTGCACAAGGACTTGGTGTATGTTATTTTATCGAAGGAAGGTTCAATGCGGAGGTATACATAGATCTACTACAGAATATCATGCTTCCTTTTGTACTGGATCGATTTCTGGACAGAAATTTTATCTTTCAGCAAGATAAGTGTCCCGTTCATACGGCCCGGCAAGTCGATAAATGAAAACGAAGAGCAGCGTATCAGGGTTTTACCGTGGCCCGCACGTAGTCCGGATTTAAATGTTATGGAAAATGTTTGGGGCTTATTAGTTAAAAAAATAAATAGGGCAAATGAGTTTAGGCCGCAAAATGTAAACGAACTCTAGGATAAAATTTTAGAGGCGTGGAATGAGATACGAGGAAATCCGGACTACGCCTGGGCTTTGGTCCATTCGATGCCTGGAAGGCTTAGAAAAAACGGGGCCGCAATAAAATATAAAATTTGTTTGGAAGGATATTTAAGTTTGTTTGAATTTATTAAATTGTTAATTAATTTATTAATTTGTTAGTTTTTATAAAATATAAATATTTTCTTTACCTTTTGCTTTATTTAGTAATTAAAAGTGAAACAAGGTAAAAAGGGGCGATTTACAAAAATTTTTGCCCAAGGTTTAATGACCGTCACTGTACAATTTCATTGTTAATATCTTGTTTCACAGAAGATAAAAACATTTGTTTTTTTTTAATTAGATAAAAGACACTTTTATTAACCCTTGATTTCAGTTTCATTTAATTCAAAAGAAAAGCCGTTTTACGAGGAAACTACCTTAAAATAATTTTTTAATCAAATTTGGTTTCTGTTATTAATGTGACTGAAAAGTTTTATTAAAATAATAAAGCAAACCTCCATTATTTGTGAACAACGAACTTCCGAATAGGAAACTCGTATAGAAAAAAGCACCATAATTAAGCAACTTTGTCCCAAGTTTTCTGACCTCTTCAAATACTATTTGAGATTTCCACTACCCGCAACTCTGTTTGGCATGGACAGTTATTAGTAAACATGTGAATTCAAAAAGACCTCAAGATCTGTTAGAAAAGGGTCAGTGCTGGTTTGTTATCCACGCAATAAAAATGTTTATTTATTTAATTTTTTCTACAAGCGTGCGGAAAACTATACTTTTCCGAAGGAATCTGCTTACGGAAAATAGCACTTTTCCACACAAGGGCGAAAAGAAATCTTTTAGTTTTTGGAACATAAATTAGTATCTAATTATAAAATAATGCATAATTTGCTTATTATAGTTATATATTTAAACAAACTGAATTTTGCTGTAATTTTGCAGTCTTATAACATTTATTTAATAAAATAATTCTAATTTACCAAATTTAAGTACATATTTTTAATAATTCATATAAATTATCAAAGAATCCATAGCAACCAACTAATTGTTTATGCATCTATTAAAAATTAATTTTCTGTCACGCATTTTTCAACCAAATTGGAAAAATATTTTTAATGGATTCTGACGACGATTTACCAGCATCGATTATCGAAGCAGAAGAAATAGCAAGTATAGATCTCCTGCCCATGAAATCTCGCCACAGGTATGAAAAAGAATTTGTTATGTTTGAGAGCTGGTGTCAAAGTAAGGGTGTGAAGTCTTTTAAAGAAGATATTTTTCTGGCTTATTTCTCTTATTTATTAAAAACATGTAAACCCAATTCATTATGGTCCAGATACTCTATGCTAAAATGTATCATTAAGTTACGAAAGAACATAGATTTAAGCAAGTTTTTTAAAGTGACGGCCTACCTTAAAAAACAAAGCGTTGGTTTTAGACCCAAAAAGGCTTAAGTCTTTTTAAAGAAGAAATATCGAAATTCATGGATGAAGCGCCAGATGATACTTATTTACATATAAAAGTGGCTACGATTTTTGGCTTAGCGGGCGCTTGTCGTAGAGAGGAGTTAACAAAAATATGTCTGGACCATATTGAAGACAAGAAATTTAGTATTGATACACATCCTAGACTCAAAAATCACAGCTCTAGAAGCTTGTCATTTCTGGAAAGCCAAAATGGAAAATTTTTGAATCTATATAGAAGTATGCCAGTTTAAGAAAGCCGAAACACCACATAGGCGATTTTTGTTAACTATAAACACGGAGTGTGTAAGTACAATGTATCGGCATTAATACCTTGAAAAATACCATTGGAAATAGCGGCCTATCTCAAACTTCCTAACCCGGAATTGTATACTGGGCATAGCTTTCTGCCGGTCCTCTGCAACATTCTAGCAAACTCCGGAGAACAAATATCCAACATTAAACGTCTTGAGGCTGGAAGTCTACATCAGTCGCTGAAGGATACCTTGAAGAATTCAACAAATTTAGAAAGATATTTCAAACAAAATACTAATTTTACCGAAACACCTTCCACCATCCAGAAATAACCGCCAATGCCATATTCCAATGAACTAAACCTCTCGGGTCAAGAAACTACTTCCATAGTTGCAAAAGATTGGCTCATCAAGAACCCAACGCCCCTGCCGTCAACGTTTTCTACAGAAAAGCAACTCGCGTCAGCAATAAATTTGCAAAACGCCACCAGTTGCACTTTTACTATAAATGTTAATAATAATAACTAGTGTATAAATTTTTTTCTTACCAATTAATATTTTAATCATAAATCTTTAAAATTATGTTGGTTTTTCCTCTCGCTTGTAGAAAAAATATTGTTCCTAACACTTGCGGAAAGTATTTTCCCTCTACCAACTGCTGGTTGGAAATAAGCTAAATATTTGCTTAAGGAAAATAATTTTCGGCTAAAGATTTTGTCGTATTTCATAAACCCCTATAAATTCGACTGTTGATCATTGTAATCCGAAAAAGTTACGTATCCCTGAAACATTCCAATATATCTCTGAGATAATTTTAGTGGTGCAGCAGGCATCAGACATGAGTAATGGTCTAATACCAGAACAGTGCTTCATGAATCATTTATTTCTTGTAACATTACAAATAACGCTTCAGTACCTCGCACAATGCTTTTTGGAGTATACATTAATCATTCGGAAATAAAATAACTAATTAATTTGAAATAGAGTTGTAAACACTTTAAAAAAACATTTACTGCTTTGTTATTTATTTTAAACTGTTGTGCATCCTATTTTACTGTTAAAATTTTTTATGTGGTAAATAACCACTTGATCTGATGCCAATATTTTGATTACATCAATGAGCAGTAATTTGTTTAGTCATTTCATTTGTAGTAACATCATAAATTTATGTGTAATATAAAAAAACTTAAAATTTAAGGCAATTAATTATTACCGGACATGAAAGGTTTTTTTGACAAAGAGCAGAGGTGGTTTTGAAAATGCGGATGTAGGTCATGTTCATTATATTTCTAATTTAAGATTTATAATGCTACAAATTCTATTAAGGGGAATTTGGGGGGAACGTTGTAAATTGAAATATATCCCTTACGTACAACTAAAAAAGAGCGTCTTAAACATATTTTACCCTCAATAAGCTCACACCTCAACATTTTCATAAATATTTAATGAAAGCTATATTATTCTATTCACAAATAAATACAACGCATTTACCTTCTACAACCCTCCTTCGTCTTACCTTGATATTTCTTACTTATTATGTGGGTAAAAGGAAATTAAATTTTTAATTTTCCATTTTCTCACGTCTTGGCAAATGGAAATTACTTCTTACATAAATCTTTATGTTAGTCCCTGACTTACGGTATTTACGACGTACTTAGACTGTTTCCTGTAACACCTTTTTAAACAAATTTCTGCTACTTTGTCGAGGTGTAAAGGATTTAGAAAATACCATTCTCATATTATTAATTTGCAGACAAAATTTAAAAAAAATAGAATTCAAATCATTTGCCTATCTGATTTACCAGGAATTAATCAATATTTGCATTAAAAACACTTTTTTAGCTATTTTGCAAGTATTATCTCCATCTCTATTTATTTTATTGCTCTAAAGCATTGTGCTTTCTTAAATTGTTTATTCTGCAGTTTCATGGTTTTATATTTGCGACGGCCCACAACCTTATTTTCCACCATATTAACATCAGTTACTTTCATTTTATATAGTTCGACATGCACCTGATACATCAATTCTTCAAAAATGCCGCAGGTTTTGTTGTTTTAAAAATGCCAATAACTTCGAAAATTTTGAAGATATCCACATAATCTTTAGTGCTTAAAATGGTAAGAACCTCAAGAAAATGGACCAAAGAGTTGACGGCTTTTTGATTTTGGCAATTTTACTAAAATATGCAAATACAACATTTTTGGAAACACCTTTTTGCGAGCACCAACTTTTTTTGCAAAATTCAAACGCAGCTTCTTTAATCAAGAAGCACAAATTATTTCTTCTGATTCGCTTATTGACCAAGTTTTTTATTAACATCTCGGAGGAGAGCAAAGCGAGCAGATTTTTATGTACCGACAGATGATCTGCTAATAGAACGCGTGACATATGATGGATGGAAGAAATAACAGAACGGTTTTAAGCAAAGAAGCGAAAAAATGGCAATGACCAACTTGGCCATTGTCTTCAAAAACACTTTCTTCAGTAATCTATTAAAATGCAACTAACTACAGTATACTTCGCTTGTTTCATGCTATAGTAACCACTGTCAATGTGTCAACTTGACGTTTCTTTTTATTTGTGGATGGTGGCAAGCTTTTGGTTTTAGAGTGGTCCTACTTTGTTAATTTTATGCGTTGTTATCATCATCATCAGCACAATTGTGTCCACTGCTGGACATAAGCCTCTCGTAATCTGTTCCACTCATAGCGGCACTGCGTCGACTGCATCCAGTTCGGTGTGATGCGTTTTATATCATCGGTCCATCTTGTTGGCGGACGTCCCTTACTTCGGTAGGCCTTATTTCTCGGTCTCCATTCAAAGATTTTCTGGTCCATCGATTATCTGTCATCCTTGCGATGTGTCCAGCCCAGTTCCATTTAAATGTAGTGATTCTTCTTATGGCATCCGCAACACCGGACCTTCTCCTTACTTCATTGTTCGGGATGCGATCCCTAAGACTGACGCCCAACATTGACCTCTCCATAGCACGCTGCGTTACTTGTATTTTGTTTACTATCTTCTTAGTTTAAGTGACTGTCTCTGCTCCGTATGTCATCACTGGCAAAACGCATTGGTCAAATGCTTTTCTTTTAAGCTTATGGGGATTGCCGATTTAAATACATCTTTAAGGTTACCAAATGCCGCCCATGCTAGGCCTAATCTTCTTTGGATCTGCGTTGTTATATTTGTCACATATAACTTCTTTACATTTAAAGGGTATGGTTGCAAAAAAAGTATAAAAACCTCGGTAAAAATTTAATTTCTATCTCTAGACAAGAATGGAACACTTTTCGCCTAGTATGAGGTCTTCATCTGTCTTGCGATCCTTGCAAAAATTCTCAAGAAACTAATCGGAAAAACTAGTTATATATTTATTACGATATTTTAGAAATAAAGTACATAAATGTGATTTAACAAAAGTAATTTTCTGAATATGTTTTATCAAAGTTAAAAAATTTTTTAATCTCATATGTCAGTTCCTGCAATTTATAAACAATATACCATAATACATTTTATATTTTAATATCATTTTAATACCTTTTATAAATAGAATATATAGCTTACAGTGTTATTAAATTACATAAAGTATTATAAAATTTCATAAAATTATAACATAAAACCACAAACCAATTCTCTAAAAGTGCCACATTTTAAAATTAAAAATAACTGAAATGGATATTGTTGGCTTACAGAGAAAATCCAATTATTAGGGACAAATTTCATCCGAAATTTTGTGTTGGTAGCCAGTAATAGAGTTATTAATTTTTAGTTCCCGCCAAAAGAGCTCCTAATGATTATAGTCGAGTAAGTTTAAGGGTGGAAAATAGAGCATTTTCCGGCTTTTCCTTCCTTCCGTACCGTCGAGCAAATTCCTTTACCCTTAAATTTTCCTCGAAAGTAAAATATTTACGTCCCTCTCAGGAGGCACGACTGGCGAATCTTAAATATGAATTTCATGTTTTATTTAATAACCTGTAAGAATAAAACTGAGATTTAAATGGAGCGTTCATTTCATACCACAATTTTATTTCTGGAATATGAAATCCTGGTTTTGTGCTAGATAAACTAGTAAATAAATAATTGGAAAATCTAGCAGGAAAATTTTAACTAAAATATTAGGTAGAGCATCCAAAATGCCAGTAAAATATTTAAGTGTTTTTATGCAAGTATATTATTGAAACATATATTTTCCGTATATGAATTCAAGAAAATAGCTTTAAAGGCCAGTTTTGCTTTGCACATTTCGATGAGTTTCAGGAAATAGAATA
The DNA here is from genome assembly GCA_019359885.1 of Listronotus oregonensis. Lineage (NCBI taxonomy): Eukaryota > Metazoa > Arthropoda > Insecta > Coleoptera > Curculionidae > Listronotus > Listronotus oregonensis. Next base: position 55,325 of record JAHBCN010004190.1, on the reverse strand, counting down.
GGTTATCCGAAAAACCTATGAATGTAAAATCTAGGATTTAACATCACTGGTGTGTTCTGCTTACATGAAGCTTATGTATAATATTATAATGAGAATCCTTGAAACTGCATATTTTTGTTAGGGATAAATTATGATAGAAAATATTTTAAAAGCATAAACTTTAAAAACACACAAAGCAGAGCTGTCGACAATTGAAATAAAATTATTGAAAAATCGTATTCACTTACTTCTCAGTAATTAGAGTACTTTAATTCAATTACTTTTCGGAAAAGGTAATTGTATTTGGATTATCAATTAACAGGAAAATGTAATCGTTATTGGTAATTGATTTTCACGAATCCCAACTAATTCAATTACTTAGAAAGTAATTTGATTACTTATAAAATAATTGAATTACTTAGAAATTAATTTAATTACCTAATAAATTATTAAATTACTACAAAAAATTCCTTTTACCTTTCTTTATGGAAAAACTGCCTGAATTTTAGGCCAGCCTCCGCACTGATTTAGTATTTTCGATTGATGCTTACTGCCATCGTTTGTTTGTCTATTTTTTTTATTTTTTTATTATCCGAACAGAGATAGGTGTTCTTTTATTATTAAAGGTACTAGTTACTGGTGTGTTAGTTATTTAGTTTCCAAATGTAATTTAGATAATAGATAAAGAGTAATTAAATATATAATAAAAATTTAATGACAAAACGGTAGTTCAATTACTTTAAGGTAATTTAATTACCAAAAGGGAATTAAATTAAATGTAGTAATTTAAATAAAGTAATAACTAAAATATTAAATTACTTTTAACGAACATGCTACTAATTGGTAATCGTTATTTACTACTACTTAGAAAAGTAATTGGTAATGATAATTACTTTTTAAAAGTAATTAGGACAACTCTGACAAAAAATATAAAAATATTATTTATTGCAAAACAAAAAATACATTTATGTATTTTTTGAACTAATATTTTAAAAGGGTATTTCTAAATTAAAATTATTTTAGTTATTTAACTATTACTTTACAAAATGCGCCTGTGGTAATATTTTTGTCATAAGTAGTTTAAATAAACATACTAGGTGTCCACGGAATTATTTTCCGGTTCCCATTTTTTTAATATTTTTTAACCGGTATTTTTATGCATTTCTGACTTTCGATTTTACTGAAAGTAATAGAAAATTATAATTTTTAATCTGTATTTTTTTCTTCCGGATTCAACAGATCGATTTACGTTCGAATGCATCATGCTTTAGGATGTAAACCGACCTGTAGAATCCTAACAATACCTACAAAATATATAGGGTGTTATTTTACAATTTGCCAATATTTCATCCTCGGCAAAAATAAGAAAAATAAAAAATGTTTCCAAAAATTCTGAAAAAATTGCCATGTGTTCTCTAAAAAATTCTAAAATCATTTACTTATGGAAATTTTTTTAAGTAGGACTCATTGTTTTCGTGTAAAAAATTTATGAAGCTATTTAAGCTTCATAAATTCATCATTTTTTTAATTCAATTTTGCCAGCAAAATATATTTTTGCAGAAAAATTTCCACAGGACAAAATATATTTTTTTAATTAACAAATCAGAGTCCGTTTAAAAAATGAGTAAAAAAATTTTCCCGCATTTTAGACAAGTTTAAATATTTTTTACTCCCCAAAAAAGTTATGGAAACATGTCGAAATGACAACAAATTCCAAAGATGCCAAAACTGCACCTTTTTTCCGATTTTTTTGTACCCTGGATTTTGTTTCTCGCTCATACCATTTTTGGAAAAGATGAAGTAACCCACGGCGCATTTCAGGAAAATAATATTGGTTATACAGAGTGTCACAAAAAAGTGTGACGTCACGATGGTGCATTTTTTAAAATGGAACACTGCGTATTTTTTTGTATATTTAGGTATCTCTTGTGGTCATTTATATTTCTGTAAAATTTTGTCAACATCGGTTTAGTAATTTAAAAAAAAAATTAAATAATAAAAAAAAACTGTTTTACATCATTGAATTTAAAAATGAATAAAAATACCAATAGTGCTTGTTTAAATAGAATTAAACAAGGAACTTTCTTGTCATGTTTGGTTAATTCAAACTGTACAGGGTGCCCAAAAGAGTCAAACTTTTCAAATTTGAAAGCACTTTATTTTTGTAATTTTAAATATGAGCCCCTGTATATTTTTAGATCGTTCGATGCAGAATTAAAAAACAAACATTTTTCTAATTATAACCCTATCGAAATTTCTAACACATTAAAAATTATTCGTTGAAAACTATGTATCTATTTTAATGGTAATACCATTGAATAAAAATGATAGGTGGCTATGAAAAACAATTTATTTTATTGGAGTTTATTTAACTAACAGAATCTTATTTTGACGTTTTATAAAAATTCCAGTAAATTATTATTATTTATTAATTAAATTAAATTAATTTAAGAATAACCTTTTAATGTTAAATAAACCTAATTTTTAATTTTTAATACCTTTTGGCTAACATTTATGTAACTTTAACCAATTTCTAGGTAATAATTCACGTTATTTGAAAACTCTAATGTCAACAAATTGTTTTTCGTAGCCAGCTACCATTTTTATCCCAGTGGAATCCAAATGAATTTTCAACGAATAACTTTTAATGTGTTAGGAATTCCAATAGGGTTAAAGTTAGAAAAATGTTTGTTTTTTAATTCTGCATCGAACGATCTAAAAATATACAGGGGCTCATATTTAAAATAAGAAAAATAAAGTGCTTTAAAATTTGAAAAGTTTGACACTAAATTTTGGACACCCTATACAGTTCGAATTAACCAAACATGACCTAAACGACTGATATTACTTTACTTAATAAGTTCCTTGTTTAATTCTATTAGTCAAGCACTATAAGTATTTTTATTCATTTTTAAATTTAATGGTGCAAGACAGTTTTTTTTATATTTTATTTTTTTTCTCAGAAATTACTAAACCGATGTTGACAAAATTTTAGAGAAATATAAATGATCACAAAAGGTACCTAAATATACAAAAAAAATACAGAGCATTCCATTTAAAAAATGCACCACCGTGACGTCACCCTTGTGACACCCTGTATAACCAAAATTATTTCCTTGAAATGCACCGTGGGTTAAAGGTAACGTCTGCAAAATATGAAAATTTTACAGTGAATATTAAATGAGCTACATAAGACGGAGGTGAGCTGTAGGACCCTGTATATATATATATATATATATATATATATATATATATATATATATATATATATATATATATATATATATATATATATATATATATATATATACAGGGTGTAAAAAAAAATTATTTAAAACGGGATTTTAAATTTGAATAAAACTTGCTTCAGTTAGAAAATTGACCGAAATATACCTTCTTATGATAAATTTCTGTAACTGTTACGAATCAGTGGAGTAGCATACATAAAAAAGTTACTCCTAAAACCAAAACTTGACGGCTTTTAAGCTATTTTAATTTTAACTTGAGTGGTACGAAAAATAAACATTTAAAATTAAAGACAACACTTAGTAATTTTTACAAAAATTGTGCCAATTGATCACTCTTTGTCCGGCAATTAATTTTTATTTTATTGATTTTTAGTACGAATTAAAATTCTTATTAATTTTAAATATTACGTCTGGCATTTTAAAAATAAAGCCATTATAAAGCTATGTTCATATCAAATATTTGTCCTATTTTAGCGAAAGAATCTTCTATAGTGTAATAGAAATGTACAAAACAAGAAGACCCAAGTCCTTTTTTTATTAAAATGTAATAATTATTAAAATATTTTAGGAATGATAGATTTCTGCTATTAAAGTTTTGGCGCAAGAAATTTGACATGTGCAAAAAATGCTTGTGGAAACTTTATATTTGGCAAGCCTAATTAAAGGGCTATCAATCAAAAGCGCTCTGCTACAAGATATTAATTTTGCAGTATACACGGTATTATTAAAGCTTTTAATATTTTAAATTAATTAAAATTTGCTAATCAACTTGTCAAAAGATCTAATCGACATCCAAAACGTCACTGCAACATCCCTTTTTTATCCATTCGTTTAGCCCGATCTGACCCACAGACAGATTGATAAAACTGTATATGTTACACCTCAGTTTTTATGTGCTTTATTTAACTTTTCTTAGACAAAACTATAACTTAACCATGGTGTAATAGCAACCAAAACAATAAACAAAATTTAAGTGGCCGGAGTAAACGCATCAACACACAAAATATACATTAATCAAAATAATATTTAAAGACTTGGCTTGAGTACGATGTTAGAGTCATGGTTACTGTATTGAAGAAAGAAATATTGAAGTGCCAAGTCGAGCGATAAATGAACAAGATTGTGTGAAATCCAACTTGTCAAAATATTGAAATATTTTCGAAGCTAAGTGGCATAATTGGATTTGAGAGCATTTAATCACGTTTTCATTTACTTTTTAAAAGTAAACGAGCAATTAGGTTTAAATTTAGAAATTATGCCTTACGGGAGAGTATGAATATCTGATAAGCTCAGGTACAGTTCTTGGCTGCTTAAAATATAATTTTAATAGTTCATACAACTGACAATATTAAAAAAATATCACTGTAGAATTTAATAACGCTGAGTGAATTTTTGCAAAAGTTTCTTTTGATTAAATTATGAAAATCTGAAAAACTAAGTATATGTAAATGATTTAGTACAGCGTTGTCCAACGGGGACTAGATGGGCTGCATTTTTAAATTAATCTGTCCTTATAGCTTTTTTAAATTGATATTTTGTAATTTTTTTTCAGCCGAATTTAAAAATAATGATGGAAAAACAATTAAACATTAAATAAAACTTCTAAGAGGTATTTCGATATATATATTTTTAATTAATTTTCCTCTTTTTTGTGCAATTATCCAATTGCTTGTAAATATTTTGATCTAGAATAATTAATTTTAATTAAAAAATTTCTATTTTCCGCACGATTAAACCGTGCCATTAGCAGCTGACAAATTGATACAAATACCTGGTCACCCTTTGGCGGTAGAGTCATTCAGACAACTAAAGAATCAAGGTTTAAAATTGTTTATATTTTAAACAAATTAGTAAAAAATTACCGTTGAAAAAATAAAATATTTATTAAAAAACTGGTTACGCATAAACAATTAAAAAAAATGATAATATTTAATTGTATGAATGACACTACCGCCACACCTGAACAGGTGTCGGTATCAAATTGAGAGTTGTTAATGGCACGATGGACGAACATTTTTTTAATTTAAACGAACCATAAAATGATTTACTCGGCAGAACAATACATGGTTTATAAATATAATAATTTCGTATTTCGTCAAAAAAATAATTATTAGGTAAGAGATATATTGTTCAATAAAATGATGATGAAAACGACATCTAACGGCTGCGTAAAGTCATGCTTGAAAAAAGAAGAGGTGTAAGATTATTTATAAAATTTATTTATTTTTTGTAATTAAATATATGGCGAGCTGGTGGAGTGGCAGCGTACCCGCCTCTCAGCCGTGAAGACCCGGGTTCGATTCCCGCATTGTCCATTGGACTTTTTCATAGCTCGTCACCTAACAGAAGGCAATGGCAAACCACTGTGTAGTATTTCTACCTAGTAAACCCTCTCACATGTGCTTCGGAAGGCACGTTAAGCCGGTGGTCCCGCATATCTGTGTAAATTGGTACGCAACACAGATATGTGCGATAGGGCGCCTACGCTTGCATAGAGTATTGCAGTAAAATATGATAAAATTTTTTATATATATATATATATATATATATATATATATATATATATATATATATATATATATATATATATATATATATATATATATACTGGGTCAGCATTGAAATGACTTGGATAACATTAGAAATGTCAGAATAACTTCTGGTTAAATCTCCTAGGTAGAAATCCGTAGAATCTTAGGAATATTTATGCAATTTTGAGCTTATGTCACTGAGGCGTCATAACTCAAAAACGACAAAAATCGGCAATTGGCCCGATAAGTAAAAAATCACCTGACAAACTTACGAGTCTAGGGCTTTTTCAATATACTTAACACTAATAAATTAAACTTACATGAAGGATTTATAGCCATTTTCATATTCACAATCACAGAAGACTACACAGACACTAAAGTCAGTTCTGCAGATACACCTTGATTACTTAGTCCATTAAAAAGAACATTTTTTTTTAGAACTCGCAAATCATTAAAAAAGTTCAGGAAAAGACAGGAACAAACGGTACAGGGCAAGAAACGAGTAAGTTTTTCTTCTTGTTACGTCAAATTTGAAAGTTGTTCGGCTAAGCCCGAAACCCGAAAGTCGTTCGACTAAGTGGGAAATTTGAATGCAACATTTTGTCTGCATGCATTTATCCAGTCTTTCCTTTTTCTAATTTCCAACTAGCAGTTGGAAATGTAAAAAGTTTTCAGTTACTATTTCTGCCAGTATTCTTACATTCAACTACACAACAACTATTATGCACATTTTTAATATTTTATCTAATTGTTTACATTTAAATCAAGCATGATTTAACACTCCGCTCCCTGCCAACAGTTTTATCACAGCAAATACATGTAAATTAAAATATTTAAAATATAACCCTTGTTTAGCGTCAAAAAGATCTTTTTTAGAGTATATTATAAATTATGAAATTTGTAGATAAGAAATTTAATAACTTTGTAACAATAGAAATGAATCCTTTTTTAAGTAAAGAGTAGAGAGTATATTATGATTAAAAAAAAATAGGTTGCAAAAGCGGTTACCTCTTAATTTAAGCTGAGAGATCTAAAAGACCGATTTCTGGGTATATGTTATTAGCAGACTCGTAAACTGGTGTTAGGCATATATGAAAAACTAAAGACTTATATAAACGATTGAAACTAAAGAAAAATGTACTTTGGAATCGTTGGTAATCGAGTCTTAAAAAAAATCTTTTTACTGTATCAACTGATAAGAATTTTATTAGTTGTGTTGGTAAACCCAAGAACAAAATGAAAAACAGCTGATTGGACAGAGTTGCTATTAAATTTAAAAAAATCACATTTTTGTTTTATATTTAATTATTATTATTATTACCACTCACAGAAAGCTTCCTCTTCTTGCCCATTGTCGAGCTGTAGGGGATCTGTCGCTCTTCTATAGGCATTTCCACGGCTTCTGCTCAGAGGAGTTGGCCAGTATAATTCCTTCTCTGGCAGCTCCCAACAGAGCAACACGCAGTGCAACTTTTATGCATCCTTTTACAGTTCAGTTAGAAAGGCCCCGAACTTACCGCTTTCTTCGTTCCATCATTCCTAGTGTCAAGACTATGGAACCTGCTGCCCGCAGAAGTTTTTCCTTCCCCTTCCAATCTCCCAATATTTAAGTCCCGTGTAAACAAACTCCGTCTCACCCTTCCCCTACTTATACAGGCGTCAGCTTTCGTGGACTATCCCAAGATAAAACAAAAACAACATTGGGAAATATGTTTTTTCTCTTTCACATAAAATTTCTTTGACATTAGTAATAGGCCATATTCACAGAGAGAAGAGTAAAACAATGAAATACAAAATGGTTTTTAAAAAATACAGAAAATATTTAAACAAATGCATTTATAAGGGCTGAAAAAAGCTTTTTAGTCCTTTCATGACTTTCTATAAATAAATCCGGCACTAACGAACAATGTATTTTTTGGACTTGCCCGGCGACCATATTTTTTGCCCATTATATGTGTTTTATCGACTCTCGACAAAAGGTATGAAAAGTTTCAATGGAAACAATGGATAATGGAATTATTGTTCGATAGTTAAGCCAACAATTTATTGCACGAACGAATACATTTTTTGTTTAACATGTATTGTTTCAGTGTCAATATGGTGCGTATTTATTAAAAATTGTTTTAAATTATGGAAAACATCACCCAGCTGGTTACCGGATAAAAACTATTTTTTATTAAATATAATAGAGTTGATAATAGTATCGCCAATTGTTATTGATAACGTCACGTTTATAAACTTTCACCTTTTTTTAGCTGACCATTAATACTACTAAAAAATGGTATTTAAAGTATCTGATTATACAGGGTGTTTCGGGAGGAAAGGGAAATATTTTGGGAACATGTTTAGAAGGTCAAAATAAAAGAAATTAATCCATATGTTTTAATCCGATTCTTAACCGTCTCTAAAATAATCGGTTCTAAAGTTTTTTTGTAACTATTTTTTTATTTCAAAAGCAGCACAAACAAATACTAGTAAAACAACAAAATTCCACTAATTTACAATGTTTTTGAAAATACCCCCACCAACTTCAATACAAGCTGCAGCACGTTTGTTAATCGCTCGTGTTGCGCCGTTAAATTGTTTGGGGATTGTTTATAATGATATTTGCAGCATTAAAAATTTAATTGTGGAGTCCTTCCACGGTTTCTACTCGTGTTTCGTATACTAGTGATTTCATCCGCCCCCAGAGGCAATATTCCAGTGGGTTTAGGTCTGGTGACCTCAGTGGCCAAGCTTGAGGTCCTCCCCTGCCAACCCAACAATCATGAAATCGAATTTTTCAAGAAATTACGTGCTTCATCGTGATAAAAGAACATTCGGTGTTAAACAATTAGCGGAACATCCTCCAACATGTGTGTTAAATACTCTTTCAAAAACCGTAAATATCCATCTCCAGTAAGACGCTCATTCAATAAAAAGGGAGCAAACAACTAGTCGTTGAGCACTTTACACCACACATTAATACTGAATCGATGTTGAAAGTTTCGTTCAAACGTAATGAAGATTTTTATCTGACCACCGATGTTTATTGTGACAGTTATTGATTCCATCACGGGTGAACTGAGCGTCATCGCTAAATAAAATGTATTTATGTAGGCTTCAATTTTGTTGAAATCATTTACAAAATTAAACCCTTAAGCCATAATCACCTTCTAAAGGCTTTAAACGGTTTTTTTAAGTGTCTTTTAAACGCCCACATGCGATTCTAATCGAAGTTCTTTCGTAATCCGCCTAGTACTAACACCTGGGTTCTCTTCAGCCATATCTACAACATTCTCTTCATTTTCCACATTTAAAACACGTCTCTCGTTCAAAATTAATCCTTACGCTTAAAAACATTCCTGTTTCCTGAGTTTTAAAGACTTTTTAAAATTTTAAAGAATTCTTGATTTAAGCAGCAAATGACTTTGTTGAAAACTTTTCGGCTTTGAGTCGAAACGCTCATTACAACAAATGCGCTACCATTTCTTGAAAACCTACCCCGAATATTTATGACAAACAAAAAACCCCAACTAATTTTGGGAATACAACTTCTAATACTCAAAACTTTTAAAATTTAAAACCATTATTTCGAGACGATTAACGATGGTTAAAAAAGATATTTCTCTTATTTTTGCCTTCGAACGTCTGGAAAACCTTGTCTATTAGCAAAATTAGGGGATATTTAAACTTTACCGAAAAACCCAAAGGCGCTTAAGCTAAAAAGAGCCGGCGCACTATATCATAGTGCCAACTTCGGAATTAAAAGACCAAATTTTTCTGGTTACTTTTCTTTTAAATTTAATTATCTGAAATTATTATAAATTAGTTACATAATTATAATTTTACCTAAATTAAATAAATTTATAATTTTTTAATTTTTCTAATAATATCCAACTCTAATTAAAAAAAATGATTTAGTTTTAAGCAATATATTGCAGGAGTTTTTGTAAAAAAATAAAAGTATAAAATTTCAGATTTCTGTAAAATTTAAACGTATGTTTAAAATTTTTGTACTTTTTTTAAAGGCTTTTAAATCTTATATAACCTTTAATTATTATTTATTTATACATAAATTGGCAAAACCTTTATGTCTTTACCAAACTTTAGATAACAAAGAAAGACACATCATAAAAATTTTTAGTATAACCTTAAGATTTTATTTTTAAAACATTGAAATTTTTTCGTAACCGCAAAAACTGGTTCTGTTAGATATCAACCATCGATGTTATCATAGATGTTTTTCAAAATTACCATCGCTTAAAACTTTCCGTTTTCCTGAGTTTTCAAAACTTCGAAAACTTTTATTAGAATCTCTTATTTCCATGGGTGAATGTGTGAGGCATTATGTATGGAACCTTTTCTCTTTTCGAGTCGAAACGCTCAGTATCAATCAAACTGACAACCATGCTTGTCAAAACTACCAGTCAATTATATTAGGTATTGACAAGCAATGAAACACCTACAAACTGGATTTAGAAATACAAAACTTCTTAATTACTCCAAAACTTTAAAAAAAAACTTTAAAACCGATTATTTCAGAGACGATTAAGAATAGGATTAAAACATATGAGTTAATTTCTCTTATTTTGACCTTCTGAACCGAAACCTCTTGAAACACCTTGTACTATAAAAAAACACTAAAATTGAGTAGCATATTTTTAAGACATTTAGGAAAAACCCTAAAATTGGTGACTTAATGAACATAATCTATAAAGACCTAAGGTTACTTGCTTTTTACTAAATATCATACTTCCAACTAATGCGAAGAAATTTAACAGAAGCGCAATTAGTTCTGGTTCAGCTGTTACTTTTAATTTAATTTTTCTTGAAATTCCATTATAATACTTTCTGTTAAAAATTGCCAGCTCAATTTTCCCCACTCGCTAAATTCCGCGAAATAAATTTCAGGTAATTTTTCTACATTTTTACCTTCAATTAACGCCTCGCTCCAATCGTTCTGAATTAAATCGAAAAAATGATTGTAGATTTCAAGCAATCATTTTCAGAAGAACTCTTAACTTTTAAATAAATGAAAGAGATATAAAATTGTTGAGTGGATTTCTGTAATTTATTAAATTAATAAATTTTCAGTAAATAAAATATTCTAAATGAATATTTTAATATAAAAACATTTTTAAATGAATTAATTTTTATTAGAGATTAATCAAATATGATTTGATTTTATGAAAAATTTTATTGTGCTGTTTTGAGTTTTTTAATCCAATAAAAAGGCAATTAGGGACTTAGATTTGTGTTTTGGTTATAGTTAGACACTTAAAAATGTCATTTTTCACTTATAAACACTCTAAAAATAATGTTTTCAACAAAAAATGTTTAAGTTAAAAAATGCCAAAGTTATCGGAAGAAAATTTCGGGGTTATTATAACCTTGATCATTAAAATATCATGCCGAGAAGAACCCGCACACATTTCGAAAATCCTCAGAAAAAAATACTCCTCTAAAACAAAGATATTCTCTTTCGCTCTCTCTTTCACACAAACACTCCGGAAATCCCTAGGGCCAATCCGGCGCAGTTTTTCCTCAGAGGATTTCCAGAAAGTGTGTGGCCGGCATTATAAACTGCTTACTTTTTTTTCGTAGCTATATAGGTGATCTCAGAAGTGATTTCCATGTAACATTTTTATTTTTTAAGATAAAAAAATAAATATTTGGTATAACAGTATCTAACAAAATATGCATTGTCTGACCTGATTTTTTGCTTTAAAAATGGCAGGACTTAACCTAGTTACCGTGTAGGGGCTGTGGGTTTGACAACAGTTGCAAAATATTTCCGTAAGGCAATCCACTAAAAATCTGTTAATTGCAGCCCCAACATTTAGGGGTATTTTTGGAAGGGTTGTGGCGGTTTCGGACTTCGTGCCCATAAAGACTTTTTATCACCACAAGAAAAGCTATCAAAATACGAAGTTTTATTAAAATTGACAGGTGTTCAATTATCATATGTTTTGTGCGGGGTTCTATGGGTAAAAGCAATGTTTTCATAATTTTTAACGCTCTCTCCCTGCTAAACAAGGCAATTTCAGATATAACTATGTTGGCGTAAATCACCCTATTTGGACGGTATTTTTTAAATACCCTGTATAGAGGGTGCCCCAGAGTATGTGGGCAATCTTTCGGAATCTAATAAAAAACCAAAAATGTGACAAGTTTCCATAAACTTTTTTCCTACGAGTCTTCCCTACGGAGATACAGGTACATAAGGGACAACCCTGAAAATCGTCTTTTTTTAATAACTTTTAAAATACTAGGCGTAATTTAATATTTTTTTTATATGATGGTTACTAGATAAGTCTTCCTAAAATGAACCCATTAAATCATATTTGGCTTATTTAGTTTGCCAAGGACGGACTAGCTCTGACACAATAATAACAATTTTTTTAACACCTGTACGATAAATGCTCAACAATATTATTTTTGGATAGCTTTAAGCCTAAACTAAAAAAGGTATTCTTGATTGACATCGATAAAATCAACTGTTTACGAGAAATAAAATATCATGTTTAGTATTTTTTTACATTATACAGGGTGTTTTCTAATTGTACTTCAATATTTAACGAGGCAATCTTTGGGTCCATTTTAGGAAGAAAACTTTATATGAACGTATGTCCTAAACGTCTTAAATTTGGAGATACAGGGTGGTAAAATTTTTAAAAATAAATCATTTATTATTAATATCTGTAATACCACTTTAGATATTTTGATAAATTTGGCATACATGTACTATTTATCAAGAAGCATATTTTAGTGTACGACATTTTTTTTTTAATTTGCCAAAATAGGCAGGTAAAATTCTGTACGAAGGCCACTGGTGAAAAATGTAGTACACTAAAAAATTCTTCTTGATACATAGTACATTTGTGCCAAATTTCATTAAAATATACAAAGGGTATTACAGATATTAATAATAAATGATTTATTTTTGAAACTTTTACCACCCTGTATCTTAAAAACTAAGACGTTTGGGACATACGTTCATATAAAGTTTTCTTCTTAAAATGAACTGCTTCCCCAAATATTGACGTACAATTAGAAAACGCCCTATAACAATTAAAAAAAACCAACCATGATATTTTATTTCTCGTAAACAGTTGATTTTATCGATGTCTCTCAAGAATACCTTTTTTTAGTTCAAGGTTAAAGCTATCCAAAAATAATATTGTTGAGCTTTTATCATACAAGGGTGTTAAAAAAATTGAAATTACTGTGTCAGAGCTAGTCCGTCCCTGGCAAACTAAATAGGCCAAATATGATTTAATGGGTTTATTTTAAGAAGACTTATCTAGTTACCATCATATTAAAAAATATTAAATTACGCCTATTATTTTAAAAGTTATTTAAACAAAAACGATTTCCAGGGGCGTCCGTTATGTACCTGTATCTCCGTATGGGAGGGTCATAGGAAAAAAGTTTATGGGAACTTGTCATAATATTATTTAGGTTTTCTATTAGATTCCATAAGATTGCCCACATATTCTGGGACACCCTGTATAGCACTCTTAAATACGTTTGGCAAATAGTCTAAAGTTTTTACTTATATAAAAAATGTTATACTTGCAAGAGATTGTATTAATAACATTTTTTAGTATTTTTGTTTAGCTTTTTTGAGAAACTTTCATACCCAGCACTCTAATCGAGGGACAACTAATTAACTAACTAAACTAACTGCTCTATAAGGTCCTATAAATTTAAAATAAACATTATTCTCTATAAATTACCCAAAATGTGTTATTTGTTATCAAAACACTGTTTTCATTCTATTTTAAAATAGAGCATCACGTTCCGCAAAGGAGCTCACTGGGGAATATTTCCATTCTATGCCAAATTTGTTGACTTTGCTTTGGAATGAAAACGTTACTCCAGTCGGTAATTTGATTTTCCTTACACGAAAATTTCGTTTATTTTTCTCATCCATGACACTCTTCCTCTACTTAATTGGATTTTTCAGTAGTATTAAAAAGTGATTGTAATAACGGTCACGTCTCAAAAATGTCTAAAGAGAATCTTTTAAGCAACATATTTTCTCATTACTTTTTAAATACTCGAAAAAAACCTTAATTATTTTTGTTTTTATTAAAGCTTAGCAAAAGAAGGAATCGACGTTATCAGAGTAATAAAAAAACAAATTTATTATCCTAAAAACCAAGCCAACAGGGAAAAAGCCTTCAATATTTGCACAGGGACTTCATTTTTTGTTAGTTTAAATTTAAAATTTAAAATTTGTATTTATGAAATGTAAAAAAAATAATTTTATGTTAGTACTATTATGGAGAATACAAAAATAAGTATGTACATTATACAGAGAGTATCAAAAATGTTTGATTTTATTTTAATAATTATAACCTTGATCATAATTTTTTAGGCAACTCATTAGCGATACTTCTATTTACATATTATATCTGATTAGTAATGGAACCTTCCGAATGATTTTCCGAACGATATTCGAATATAGAAATGTTTCGAATGATTCGAATATTTCTTTCGGATACTCGAATATTCGTATTCCAATCAGCTGGGTATATAGTTCGACCGAAATAGGAAGAGCTATCAAAAGAATGCACTTGAAAATCTAAATGTCGGATGCCACATTGTGATTCGTTACCACATAATGTTATATTTAATTATTATTACGCTATTGAATAAAGTAATAATTAAACATATTACTTGTGGAAGACTTGACGGCCACTGTATATTATTCTATACATCACACCAATATATACGAATTAAAACGAAAACAAAACTTCCGCCGCACCACCAATAACAGCAAAACAAATTTACGTACACGAATACGTATGCGAACACAACATTAACCCAACAACTAAAATAGTCGACTAAAATCAAAAGCCGAAACAAAATTTTGATCGGTCAATGTTTTATACGTCGAATGATATTCCGAATATGAAGATCTTCCGGAATATGAATATTCGAATATTAAAATCATCCGAATATGCCCATCACTATAACTAATTAAAAACCGTTTTTATTCGGTTGGTAGGTGGGTAAAGGTCGAATCTAATTTGAATCTCGTACTACTATGTTTTATGAAAAAGTTCACATATACCCAGAATCATGGAAAGTTTGAATTTGCAACATCAATGTCTGATAATCATTGCCTAAGTCAAAAAATATTAAATAAGCAAATACTGCCTTAAATTTGCATTATAACTGTGAACATAAATAAATAAATAACGGAGAAAAAGCTTGTTTTGTTACTATTTTGGCAAGTTTAACAAAGAAAAAGTAAAAAACCGTGCTGGGTAAGTAGTAGTTTTTAGAAAAAAAAATCACCCATTTAAAATTTTTGGATTGCATAAAACAAACCCACCCTGAAGACTATCGCAACTATTTTTGCATAAATGGCAATTCATATGGGGAATAATTACATTTAATAACTTCTTACTGTTAATCTTGCCCTCACACGGCCAGTATTTCTTGAGAATATAAGTCACACCTATATTATTGAAGAAATATTGTCTTATTTAAAGTATATCGATGTACTGATAGTACATCAGTATTAACGTTAATACGGTCATTGATACTGTCAATATCTTAAAATACTGACAATAATATAGACCGTCTTTAAGTGTTCTTCAGTATTCTACGAAAAAAAATACACATGATGGCAATTCCACATTTTTTTTTAAATATGAGGAAACGCACATTAATGTCCCAGTGTAGTCCTCCTTAAATGACCCTGTATATTAGTTATAGAAGGTTACTTCTTTACTTGGTCATCTTGTTTGCTGAAAGCCCTGAACAACAATTTTATCAACGTGTAGAAGCTATCCAGCTCACAACACAAACCCTTATAAAACGCATAATTTATAAAATAATACAAAAAAGGAGACTATATTTAAAACAGTATAATATACATAAAATTCGAACCTATAGATATACAGTGCTTTCATTTCAAAACGAACCACCCTAAATATCTTAAAAAAAAAACACTCACCAAAAAAACAAAGAAACACGTCGATTTAGATATACAGGGGGAAGTTTAATTTCGTATTTGATAAAATTTTTTCGGTCACCTCCTAACCTCCAGTTAACCTCACTTTGATATGTCAAATGGCAACCCATAGTGTGACACATCTTGTAAGGCATGAAATTTGCTATCCAACAGTACTAAGAAACTTTAAATCGATGGACGTAAAGCGACTTAGAAGTAAAAAAAGTGTGTTAAAAGTTTATCGTGTTCAAATAATTTATTTTATCAAATGCTCAAAATTTCGCCGTTATTGGCGAGACAAGCTTGTTTTGAAATTCCTCGCAGACTATTTTAGTGTCCATTCATTCCAATTATTATTTTTTTTGTTACCTGCTAAGCAAAACACTGCAATAGCACAATTTTTTTAAGACGTTTAGGAACCAGTTAAATATTACTGTTAGGATTGTCATTTTGACATCGTTAGTTTAAAATTAAGAATCTTGATTTTAAAATGGTGATACTCACAGAGAGAATAGAATAATTTTCCTATATGGGGCTGAAGATCGTGCGCGTAGAACCGCCAGAGTATTCAATGAGAGGCATAAAAATAAAAACGTGGGGCATAAATATGTAATGGAATTGGTGCGGAGTTTGAAGAAACTGGATCTGTATGCAACAAGAAAAGTACTAATGAAAGGGTTTTGAGAAGCACGCCCAGGTTGAGGTACTAGGACAGTTCTAATAGATCCGACGTTGTCTATTCCAAAAGTTTCTAGTGACCAATATTTCTACGGGTTCCGTGCAAAAAATTTTGAAAAAGAATACGTTTTCCATACAAAATACAAATTCTTCATGAACTCAACGAAGACGATTATGATAGAAGAATAGAATTTTGCGAATCAATGTGCCAGCGAATTGACGAAGACCTTATTTGATCAAAAATATCTGCTTTTCTGACGAATCAACTTTCTTCTTAAATGGAATTTTAATAGACATAACTGCAGATATTGGGATAATGAAAACCGCACATATTTCAGGAACGACATACTCAATTTCCAGAGAAGATCAACGTTTGGGCAGGTATTTAGGGAAAACGAAATTATCGGGCCATTCTTTCTGGAAGAAAATTTAACTGGGCAACTGTATCTGAAGCTTTTGGAAAATGCGATATACCCTTCTATCGTCCAATCTTTCGACAATCAGGTGCATGAAAATAGTGCTATGGAACTCAGTGAAAATAATTTGCATTTCCAGCAAGATGGAGCCCCTCCCCACTATGCTTTAGCAGTTCGAGAGTGGCTCAATGAACAGTTTCAGGCACATGGATAGGCAGAGAGGTGCCATCGAATGGCCAGCACGGTCTCCAGACTTAACTCCTCTAGACTTTTTTCTGGGTTATTTAAAAAGTAAAGTATCAAAACGCCACCTGAAAAATATTCAAGAACTTAAATGTAGAATTACACTAGAATGCAGAGGTATTACCAGACAAACTTTCGCCAACGTTCGCGAAGAATTTAAAAACACACTTTATTTTGTCTCGCCAATAACGCGCACATTTTGAGCATTTGATAAAATAAATTATTTGAACACGATAAACTAATTAACACACATTTTTACTTCTAAGTCGCTTCTACGTCCATCGATTTAAAGTTTCTTAGTACTGTTGGTAGAAATTTCATGCCGCTTACAATGATGTGTCACACTATGGGGTTGCCATTTGACATATCAAAGTGAGGTTAACTGGAGGTTAGGAGGTGACCGATAAAATTTTATCAAATACGAAATGAAACTTCCCCTGTATATCTAAATCGACGTGTTTTTGTTTTTGGGAGTGTTTTTTTTTAAAGATATTTAGGGTGGTTCGTTTTGAAATGAAAGCACTGTATATAGAAGATATTTTAACTTTCTATAAGCCCTCATAAATTAGCATAACTTAACTAAAGCTTCAATACAAATTTTTTTAAAGCCTGGTTTAAATGGATATAAATTTTCTTACGTTTTCGCATTTGAGGAATTCATACATGCATTTACTTATAAGATGGTTAAAGCTTGAATATTGGATAAGAAATTATCTACTTTACTTATACATCTCAAACATTAAACTACGAAACAATAAGTTTTACGTATTGTTTCACAGTAACGATAAGAACAATATAATAATAAAGTATCATTAAAATGAGTAATAAGACTCCCTCATTTGATTAAAAATACAGTCAAAGGTATTGAATTAGATAGCACCCATTAGGTTGTACCCCACTCTATCGATAAAAGCAATAAGGCCTTGTGCGTCGAAACAAAACGTAAAAACAAAATTTTGCGACGACCGGACAAAAGTCCAGAACTTGACGCCAAATCCAATTGTTTCTTCTTTGCTAATACAATTTTTCTCTATAATCAAAACTTACAAAGTTATAATCGAATAAAGTAAAAAATATATTTTTTTACACTTTGAATATTTAACAAATTATCCGTTCCTTTCTGAGAGTGAACATATCTCGACCCTTGTTATATACATCTTAATGAAGGGTTTTCAGCAAACACATGCCTGCCACCTCGTATATTTAACCAAAAACATATTTGATCTATTATTAATGTGTATAGGACAAGCCTTGATCCAAAATTAGGCCCAAGTCGTTAAAATAGTCTACCCTTTAAAATTGTTTGTTATAAATTCTAAGTGAAGAAAGGAACTGGGTTTCAACATTTAAAAGCTACTTGCTTACTAATATATAACATTAATTTTTAAAAGATTCTTTGAGAAACAGAATGCGAAACTGTCTGTGCATAAACCGTTAAAATCAGAATATCTCTAAAAACATACATTTTACCATTAACGTACCTATAGTTTTCAAAATTTTATATCTAAAGAATGAAACATGGGATCCTTACCATATTTATACCAGGTGCTATTGCCTTCAAGGTGAACACTTTGTTAAATGAAAAAAAATTGCGAAAAAGTATTTCTATGCAAATATTTTAAATGCCTCTAATTTTAAGAAACATGTAGATATTTTTGCGAAATTTGAAACCTGTCAATAAAATTTTATTAAATCCACGAAAAAAAACAGGGTATTCACTTTTAAAAGTCCGATTTTTCCCCTGGGAGCACCAAAAAAAAACTTTATTCCACAAATTTTAACATCTTTTTTTTTGCCCAAGTGTTCTTAAAGTCAATAGCACCTGGTATAAATTTGGTATTGGTGCCATGGGTCACTTTATATAAAAAAAATTTAAAATCCAAGACGCCAATGCATCTTACATTTTCTTTAAAGGCGAGTTTTTTGTTATAGAATTATAAAAACTGAATTTTCTTTCACGCTAAACCTAATTTTTTGGATCCTGCAAAAGATATTTAAAATTTCCTTTCTTTAATCATAAAGTTTATGATCTTATAAACTTTTTATGCCCAGTAATAAAGGTTTTGGGAGTTTTAATAATCACCTGAATTACAGTTTTTTATTCGAATTTTAAAAACAAGGGTAGAATCCTTTGGTATTTTTTTCTTTTTCGTTTTTAACAGAAATAACGAGGTTAATAATAACCCTACCGAAAAATACAACACAGTTAAACATATTTTCGATTTTATATAAAATTTTCCTGTAATATATTTACAAACTCATTCTATGTACTAGTAAAAAATACAAGTTAAACTTTTAGTTAAAACTGAAATATGTTAAAGGTATTCTTACAGAATATATAGCGTAAAATTGAACCGATAAAACACCCGTAAAAATACAAGTTGAAAATACATTGTTTGCTGTAAAGAGAAGTCCGTAGTAGTGGATCATTTATTTGTTTGATTTTTTAAAATCCTCTATGTCTGTATGACACAATTTTTAGCGGACAAATAAAAATCATTTGAGACATATTTCGGTGTAAATACTGATGAACGTTATATTTTCGTTGCGTACTGAAATTGATCATGCAATAAGAATAGAACATCTTCATACTCATATATACCTTTTAAAAGTATTTTTAGATATCATACACAGTCGTTTTACAAATAAATTTCTAAAGCAAATTTCTTCGCTTCTGCCTACTACTTTAGCTGAAAGAAATCCCTGATGATAAATAATGACAAGCCTGGCTTTTTCGACAGTAATCGAACTCTGCCTGCCAATTCCCAAGATAACGTTTATATCTTGCACTCCATTATCTTGATATAATCATTTATTCTTTACTTAATTAGATTTATTTCTTTCAATTTTCTACTATTTTAAGTTAGTGTTGATTTTAAAAATACCTTTGCAATATTGTAGATCAATAAAAAAAATCTTTTACCTATTTCTTCTTACTACAGATACCTTTGTATACCATCCTACAATGACCCAATTCCAATTTAACAATGATTTATTTATAAATAGATAGATACAATACATATATATTTTTTTCTACTCCTATATTAGTAAGAACCTAATTACACACCGTCTACTTTATCAGTAAATCTCTAATTACAAACACTATACTGTAAGAAGCCAAACTGTGCGTAGGGGCAGTTACGTTTTTAAAATATATATATATATATATATATATATATATATATATATATATATATTATATATATATATATATATATTACGTAACAGTTCCACAATCGCATTAGCCGCGAGCCCCCAAAATCTTGAAAACTTTCAATAGATTTTACGTAAAGCTGGCTATGAAACAAATAGCATCGCCTTGACAACGCAAATGTTTGTATTATTATTTGTATTGTTACTTAAAGTTTACATAATCTTCTGCTTTTATTTATAAAAAAACTAAACATAAAGCCGTAGAAAAAGTATAGTACACAACTCGAGTGGTAAGCCCATTACACACTCTTTCGAATTACGGTACTCGCTCACGGTCGTACCGTAATTTTCGAAATCGTGTGTAATGGGCTTCTTACCACTCTCGGTATGTAATATACTATTACAATATTATGACCTACAATGACCCGTTCAAAAACGAGTTCTACAGAAGTTTTAGAATGATTATCACCATTAGGTTGATAGGCCCATGTAGCCTAGGAGAAATCGGAGCCACAATAGACCGATCGGTCGCGGTGGAAGGGTGTTATACCCACTCACTTTAAACCTACCTAACTAGGAGAAATCAGCGCATGAGTACCGAAAACTATTCCACCTCAATTTTTTTATACGGTCCTCTTTAAATTGCCCTACTGATGATATAAATGCATGTTGCCATGGCACCACTTGGTGCCCTATTGTTTAAACCGAAATTGTTTAAACCATTGCTAGGCATTATTATTTTTTAACCGGACAAATTTGTTTTATATTCTTTATTGAAATACAAATAAAAAAGGATTTATGACTTTTTACGATAAACTTAATATTTTTAGAGATATGAATTTTTAAATGTTCGAAAAATCTCAAATTCGGGTACCTTAGACCCAAAAAAAAAAAGGTAAAATAAAAGATAAAATAGCTATTTATGTATCAAGGGCGTTACTGGGACTATAATGCCTGAAGGTCGAAATAGCCCGAGGGCCTCTGGCCCGAGGGCTAGATTTCGACCTGATGGGCTTATAGTCCAAGTAACCGGGATACAATGCTTTATGTTTTACCCAAAAAGAGTTTTTCAATGACTAATTACATTATTTATTCGCAATATAAAAAATGAGTTGCACCTGTACCTGTATACGTAAGTAGATAATGACTGGTGTTAAGTTTGACTTTGATGTTTCTGTCAGTTAGTCAGTTGGCATTTTTTATTTAACGATTTGCTCAAAATGGAGGAAATTCCACAAAATATAAGAGAAAAGGCCATAAAAGCGACCGAAAATCTTTTGCCAGTTAAATCAAGGCAACAGTATGATCGGGAGTATGGCAAATTTGGTATTTGGAAAGATGCGGTTAACGCAATTCTTCAAATAACCGAAAACGTTTTAATGGCATATTTTCAGGAACTGGTAAGTTATTGATTTTATTTTAATACATATGTTTAACAAACTTTATTATTTTTCGTCGGAAAAATACAGTCCGAACTCTCTCTGGACCAAGTATTCCACCCTAAGGTCTACGTTGATGGTCTATGAAATTATAGACATTTCGCAATACCATGGTCTCATATCTTTTTTAAAAGTTAAGTCGAAAGGATACGTCCCGAAGAAGTCTAAAGTTTTGGAAGGAGAACAAATATTAAAATTTATTAAGAAGGCTCCTGATGATATCTACTTGGTGCACTAAGGGCCGCTTGCACCGATCGTAATTTAAGCTTAGCTTTGAATTAAACTGGGTTTTTTACAATATCAACTTGCACCGCCTACTAAACTTAGCTTATAGAACTCTAAGCGAGGCTTATTAAAAGCCGCCAAAATTATAGGCTTAAAGTGGAAAAGCCCGGTTTTCTAACCTCAAATTTTATTTAATGTTTGCATTTTTGTGTCAATTTGATTAATGGTGTGTGTTTTGTTCCAAACATAAAATGGAATTGAATGAAGAATTGGTAATTTTTACTTATCGGGCCCACAGCCGTCTGAAATTTAGTATACAGGGGTTTTTTGGGGCGCTGATTACGAATCTGAAGCCAAATTTTGTTGGACACTTCTGGTTTTTAA
Organism: Listronotus oregonensis; assembly: GCA_019359885.1. NCBI lineage: Eukaryota > Metazoa > Arthropoda > Insecta > Coleoptera > Curculionidae > Listronotus > Listronotus oregonensis. The sequence continues at coordinate 33,077 of JAHBCN010004190.1, read as the reverse complement.
GTTATAACACCCTACACAGACCTCAAAAACGCACAAACTTTTCTGAAATTCCTTTATTTTTACGTTTTTTTATTATTAATTATTTTAAAGAAAAACACCACCAAAAGAAACATATTTTAACTTTTAAGAAATGAACAAAACTATTTAGGAATTTTTAAGCCGTGATACAACTTGAAAAACAATCGAAAAGTGCCCACTTTTTAAATTTTAATTGTGTAAAATAGGAATTTACATTAATTGCATTAGTTTTTTTGTGTTTAAAAAAATGCTGTCAATTATCTATATAATATATACCTCATCAACAAATCCAAATTCAGGATAATGCGGCCTTGCCTCACTTGTATTAATATCTGACTTCTAAATAAAAATAACTTGCAATATAACTGCAGGAGTCCTTATGCTTCCTTATCATAATACACCTTTTTCTTTTACAAAAGATTAAAATCTGGTAAAACAATTTAAATTTTAAATATGGCGCCTTTGAGTTTTACCAACTTATCTGTCTAAAAATTCTTAGATAATTTCGTTGATTGTTTTTGAATATAAAAAATAGGATTTTTAAATGTGTTTTTTAGTAAAACTAATGAGGAAATAATAGGAAAAATAAGTTTATCCTGTGAAATAAAAGGTGTTCTACCATAAAATCATTCAGTTTGGCTGTGACCAGGTTCAAGAATGAGGGATTTTAGGAAAGTTTGCGCATTTTTGAGTCCGACTAGGGTGTTATAACTTAAAAACTAAATGCTTCCGACACAATTTGACTTTAGATTCGTAATAAGCGCCACAAAAAATCCCAGTATAGGCGTGTTGTTAAATTCATCGATGAATCGTGCGCACTAATCGCTGATTCATCAAGCCGTTTTTAAATTAATTGATGGAAAAGCGCTAAAGAAAGATGGCCGTTGTTTTAGTAGTATATGGACAAGGATAAAACTAGCGGTAATCAAGTGTGACGTCACGATAGATTTGAGCGCTAAACCATCTGATGAATTTAACAACACGCCTTATACTAAATTTTAATTAAATCGGCTGATAAGTAAAAAATTACCAATTTTTTTAAATGTTGCACAGTTTCTGTTACACCCATCAGGTGAAGTAGCGTTAAATTCAGCCTCAACTTTTATCCAAGAACGGTTTTTTTCCTGAATTGTGGCCTGGTCAGTCGTTTTATACTCAATAGTATTTTGGTGTTTAGCAAGTATATTCAAAAGAGTTTACTTTTCTTCATTTAAAAGATTGGTACCGCGTTGTCTTCTACTGTCGCTTATTTTGGTAGCCTGCTAAACATCTGCAATCATTATAAGCCAGAAAATATAACATAAACATAACCATGAGGTGCTTGACATAACTTTAAACTTCAAAATCTTTTCCGTGTGAAGTTAGTTGAAGGTGAAAAAATGAACTATTTTGCGAAAATAATTTATTTGCCCGGCTTAGTAAAACCCGCTAAAAATTATGGCGGTTCAACAAACTAAATATAAGCCAAGCTTAAAATTTTTAATTTGGCTTAATAAAGCCAAGCTTAAATTTCAATCGGTGCAAGCGGCCCTAAGTCATATTGGTAATGGGTGTTTTTGGAGGTTTAAGACGAGATGAGTGGGTCAAAATGACCATTGATGACATTGAAGATAGAGGAACAGTCTTGGTTATAAAGGTACCAGAAACTAAAACTTCAACTTCAAAAAGTTTTACTATCATTGAAGAAGATTTAGGCGCTTTAAATTTAATAAAAAAGTACACAACATTAAGACCAGCTGGAATAAAGGAGCGAAGATTGTTTCTCACCTATAGAAAGGGTCGATGTACAGTACAACCCATTGGAAAAAATACCATAGGAAGCGTCCCAACATTGAGCGCAAAATTTTTAAAACTGGATAATGCAGAAGCTTACACCGGCCACTTTTTGCGTCGCACATCGTCAACTTTACTTGTTGAGGCAGGTGCTTCGTTTGAAACGCTAAAACAACATGGGAAATGGAAAAGCTCTTCAGTAGCTGAAGGATATATAGAAGAAAGTATTTCATCCAAAAACAAAGTAGCCAAATGATTGCCAATTCAGTTAATTCCGAGGTTAATTCCGTATCGACTATTGAAAATTCTTTAATGGACTGTTCTTCTATACAAAATAGCGTTAGTGCTACCACCGCTGCTACCATCACAAAAAACCCGACCATTCTATAGTGGGATCAGCTACATTTTCCGGGACATTTCAAAATTGTAATTTTTATTTTGGAAATAAAGTTTAATTTTTAATATTGTTTAAAGAAAAAATTATTTTTTGTATAAACTTGATCTTTATTGTGAGAGAAATAAAATTGGATAAGCAATAAAATTTCCATATTAGCGCATTAGGGCATTATAAGCGGGCATTATCATAATGCCCGCTTATAATGCCCTAGGTGTAGGTGTGCAGGTATTATTGCTATCATAACATATTCCGTTTCTAAGGTATTATAGATCAATAAAAGATGGGTAAAACATAAAATGTATTTTTTTATTTTTTATACAATAGTTTAAAATATCCTTAATTAATATTAAAAAAAAATCTTCTTGTTTATACAGGCCTTTTGATTGTTTATTAAGCGCGCTCACAAGTATGCGTCCCTTACCTTCAAGTATCGTGGTCTCTCTGACTCACGCGCATCGGCCCCTCTGTGTCCTGAATCAATAATAATTATCCTTTATCTTAAAAAGTAGTAACTTTATCAAAATTGTTAAAGAAAGCAATGTTAATAATAATTTAATTATCTACAGTTTCTTTTTATAAGTTTTTTTCCTGAAATTAATTTTACAAAAATTATTGGAGCTTTATTTTACTTGTAAGCGCGCGTAATAAACAATCAAAAAACCAATAAAAAAAAATTTAATCTTAATTAAGGATACTATTAACTTTACTATTATATAAAGAATAGAAAAATATATTTTTTATGTTTTATTTATTTATTTATTTATTTTTTTGATATTTATTTTTGTAAAACTCTTCACCTCTCAAAACCGTTTTTATACGATTTACTCAGTGACCTTATTTAGTTTTAAATAAGGCATAAATCAAGTATGCAATCAACTGCTCTAATGCCTGTTTGAAGCAATCTGTTTACATTTAAGCTTCATCCGTTCAGATAAGCGTTTCCGTTGCTTTAACCAACAGAATCAACGTATGCAAAATGAAATATTATCAAAGAAACATTTTCATTTCACACTAAAATCAACTCATTTTGCACGCATAAAAAAATTGTGGTTTTAGCTTTGAAAAAAAGTAATAAATTATTTTCAGATGAAATGCAAATTGATTAGAAAAGTAAAAAAAAAGTGGATAATTTTTTTTACTAAAATTGCGTGCAGATATGTTTATTAATTAAATGAAGATAATGAAATTATACATTTTTAGAAACAGCTGATTAACAAACCTGGGTATTAATAAGGTTGATCGAAGACATTTAACGCGTAAGTCTAGCGAGCGCTTAAAGGGTTGATATCATTAAGAACCAAATAATATCCGAGTTAGTTACATTATTTTTCGACGACCATTTTATTAATAAATCGTTTAAATTAAATTTTTCTTGACATTTTTCCGATATGTATTTCGGTTTTAGTAAGAGAATATACAGTATTGGAAAATAATTCGCGCATAATTGGGAAATCAATGTTAATTTCTATGCTGCCGTGAATCCAATCTACCAGTGTACGTTTCAATAGAACGTCGCGATGAATTAGAATCTATTTAACTGTTCGACTGGACTCTGCTTGGTTGGATTAGATACAAAATTAAATAGTTTTCGACAATTCCGACAGTATTAAAACGAGTTCGGATGGGTGTACGTCGAATCAGCAAAAACGAGAATTGTTTGACAATAATTTGTTGAAAAATTATCACAAGTATTAAGAAAGATTTTTGCTTGTCTTTTTGCCACATTGGCTTGAAAAAAAAGTAAATTCTAAAAAATAAATAAAAAGGAAATTCTCAAAATAAACTTAACGATAATTTTACAACAGAAAATAAAAATAACTTTAAAGAACTAAAATTTATTTTAATAAGTGTTCGAATAATCCACCACTTTCTGCTAAACAATACCCAAACCTGTTGTAGAGATTTTGTCTCATATTCCTGAGCTGTTCAGGTGTAATTTGACCAGAAAGTTGAATTATTTTTTCCCTTATTTCAACAAGGTTTCTAGCTCTTTCAAAACTGTGGCGATACACATTTTGTTTTAAATATCCCCAAAGAAAAAAATCATTTGGGGATAAATCTGGCGATCTGGGGGGCCACTTGATCGTACCACGTGAAGAAATAATTCTGTTATTAAATGTGGTTTCCAAATAATTTTGAACCTCACGTTTATTGTGAGCAGGGCAGCCGTCCTGCTGAAACCAAATCTCCTCGAAGTTAACAGGAAGTAATCGAACTGTCGGAATAATTTGATTTCGTAATAGATCCAAATATTTATCCCCTGTTAAATTTCCATTGATGAAAAATGGACCCACGACGTAGTCCCCTAAAATACCCGTCCAAACATTGACTTTTTGTGGGTATTGTGTTCGCACAGGAATGCTCAGATGTTTATTTCTCCGAGACCAATACCTAACGGTGGATGGATTATGCTTACGATGCAATGAAAAGGTGGATTCATCCGTAAACAAAATGTTTTTTAAAAAAATTTCATTTGCATTTTGTCTTTCCATCATCATCTCGCAAAACTCCATCCGCTTAATATTGTCCTCGGGAAATAGTTCCTGAGTTATTTGTACTTTAAAACAACGGTAACCATTTCGTTTCAAAATATTCCGAACAGTTCTATCATTCAAGTTAACCTGTTCAGCAATTTGTTTGCTTGAACAAGGATCACTGGTTTCAGCAGCAGCACAAACATCAATGTCCCTGTTTTGCCGAATTTCATTAACTAGTTTCTCACGTGGATGATCAATGTTTTTACATTTTCGACAATTTTGTATACAACCACATATTTCAAATTTTGTAATAATGCGGCTTATTGTCGATTGTGCCGGAACAGGTCTATTTTCATAAGCACAAATAAATAAATTTATTATTTCGTGATTAGAGTGACCCCAAAATACCACTTTAAAATTTGAATCTTTTCCTCCTCTTTAAGCATTTTAAAAAATTTAAAATTTTTCAGCTTATGGCCTAATGCGCGCCTAAATACTGCCCGCAAGCAAATGTACGAGAGCTGTGCGAGCCACGGGCAAATCCCACTAGCCAAACTAAAGCACAAAGCGGTGACGTCTCCAGTCGAACAGTTAAATTAATTACAATTCATCGCGACGTTCTATTGAAACGTACACTGGTAGATTGGATTCACAGATACCTAAAAATTAACATTAATTTCCCTATTATGCGAGAATTATTTTCCAATACTGTATAGGAAAGTATTTCAAACCTGTAATGCATGAGGACAAATGAGTCAAGCGGTCGCGCCGCCACGAGTGTGTCTGGCACACTAACTGGCCTCCCAAGTATTTTTAGCCTTATTTCTGCAATAATAAAAATACGGTTTTTTTAATTTCCGTACCCGGCACCCACAGTACCTAGTACTTAGGCTCCACACAAGCCTTCGTGGGCTGTCATAAAGATTTAAAAAAAGCATCGTCAGTACGAGATATACTGTATCTTTTAAATGATTTTTGCAATTTTTTACTTATCGAGCCCACGGCTTAATTTATTAAAATTTAGTTTACAGGGATTTTTGTGGGCGCTGATTACGAATCTGAAGTCAAATTTTGTCGGACACTTTTAGTTTTGAAATTATAACACATTACTCGGACCTAACCTCAAAAACGCACAAACTTTTCTAAAATTCCTTCTTGAAACTGGTACGGCCAAATGAATGATTTCCTTTAAGTCGTTTTTTTAACAAAAAACACCACCAAAAAAAATATTTTTACTTTTAAAAAGTCAACAAAACTATCCAGGGATTTTTAAGCCATGGTACAACTTGAAAAACAATTGAAAAGCGCCTTTTTTAAATTTTAATTGTGTAAAAATGGAGTTAACATTAACTGTATTTATTTTGTTTGTGTTTAAAAAAGATGATGTTGTCAATTACCTATTTAATAATTACCTCATCAACAAATCCAAATTCAGCAAAATGCACCCCTGCCTCACTTGTATTAATATCTAACTTCTAAATAAAAACACCTTGCAATATAACTGCAAGAGTCCTTATGCACCTTTAGCATAATGCACCTTTTATAAAATATTAAAATAATGCTATTACATGGATTAAATGCTTTTTATAGAATTTTCCAATTTCTCTAATAAAGATATTTTCAATTTTTTTGTTGAAATTAATTCTGGTAGAATAATATTAACAAACTCTTGTAAAACAATTTTTACAGTTTCACCAACCTATCTGTCTAGATATCCCTAGATAATTTCGTTGATTGTTTTTGAATACAAAAATAAATTTTTTTAGTGGGTTTTTTAGTAACACTAATAAGTTAACATCGGGGAAATAACTTTATCCAGTAAAATAAGAGGTGTTCTACCATAAAATCATTCAGTTTGGCTGTGACCAGGTTTAAGAGAAAGAATTTTAGGAAATTTTGTGCATTTTTGAGGTTAGGTCCGAGAACGGTGTTATAACTTAACTAGTTAGTAGTAGTAGTAGTTTTCGACAAAATTTGACTTTAAATTCGTAATTAGCGACCCAAAAAACCCCAGTATACTAAATTTCAATAAAATCGGCCGTGGGCCCGATAAGTAAAAAATTACCAGATTTTTTATTAGACTTACCTTATATGACTTAACAAAATAAATAGCGGCTGTAGTATTTTTAACATTATCCCTAAACCACCTTATTTTTCACGAAAGGCACAGCCTAAAAAATAAATGGCTTTCAGGCCTTTGTTTAAATTTTATCAGAAAACACTTCTGTTATAGAAAAAAAACCTGAAATTTATTTTATGAGCTAGAAGTCGGTTATCCGAACTCGCATCATAAATCCTTCGGGAAGCCTTTGGCTGTCCTTAGTAGTTTAGTTTATGTGTTACTTTTCCAAAAGGGATAAAACGATAGATCAGGAAAGAGGACAGATGATTTGCGATAATCGACAAACGAAAGTGGCGAATCAATCAAAAAGAGGATTTTGATTTTCATTTATATTGACAGTGCTGCTCTTTTAAAAATAAAATACATTTAAAAAAACTTAAAAGAAAAACAATATATTGTAATTTTAGTTTGAAAAATGTCTTATACCCGCACTACTTTAATTTTGCAGGACGAGCAGGACTTACCTATTACCTCCTTAACGTTGCAAACCAACTTTCCCTTTAGTTTTTACACAAAAAATTAAATTATAAACCTCTTTCTATTGCTTAAATTTAAACCACAAATTTAGTACCCAAAACCTCGTAATTGTGAAAATATTTTGTAAACCCTTTCAAATATTGTAGTAAACCTCAATAAAGTGACATAAGAAAATGGAGAGAAATTAAAGCAAAAGGTTGATGGTAGGAACAAATTATTCGGAGCTTAAATTAGACGTAGAAGCCAAGTATTTTTTAAATTTGTGTACCTAAAATAATTATTAAAAAAATAAAGAAGTACACTGCTTTTTTAAGGATAATTACGCACTTTATTAATAAAATAAATAAAAGACAATTTTGTGATTTTTCTGTAGCATATACAGGGTCTTCTAGGGCAGCGAGTATCGAACAAGTATTATTTGTGGATCTATTTATTTAAAAATTGTAAATATAATTTTGTATTTTTTTTCGTAGAATCCAAAAGAATACGTTTTTAAAAGGTAAAGGAAATTATTATATATATATTTTGTATATAAAAATAATAATATAATATATATATATATATATATATATATATATATATATATATATATATATATATATATATATATATATATATATATATATATATATATATATATATATATATATATATATATATATATATATATATATATATATATATATATATATATAAAGGATTCTGCATTTATAAAGATAGAGGCACTTTATCATGTTCTCTTAAGGAATATCTTACTTAAGTAATTATGACAAAAGAATAATTTATACATATACATATAAAATATTATTTATCTTTAAACGTCAGTAAATCCGTCATTACTCGACTGTATAGGCGATCAAAAAGTTTTATTTTTCCTCCGCCGGAGCTTTATTTTCCACTTTTCCGCCGGCGGAGAAAAAAGTGTTATTTTAGCAAGATAGATACAAACAAAACCACTGTCAACAACTCAATTTTTATTAAACTAAAAACAAAACTAAAATTTTTATTTATTACTCAATGGAATATTAAATATACTTGGTTTTTGTTTGCTATTGTTAATTTAGATTTTTTATTAAAAACATTATTAGGATCAATCCAGGATCCCGAGATATGGCTTTTAATCCCGGAATTTCAAAACGGAATCTCGATCCCAAAAATTGAAAACCCTATTTGCAGGTGGCATGTTCCATACTAACACAAGCGCGCCATGAAAATTATCATTTTCTTCCATATAAAATAATATACTATTATTAAAGAATCAAAAAATACATATTAATATTTTAATAATTAATTACGAGTAGATACTCAGTAATAACGATTTCCAAGTGGGGTTTCAAAGAAAATGAAAAGAAAAAAACAAAGAGCTATGTGGTACAAAAATTTTACATAATTGGCGCCCCTCTGCAAATATTCTGTCAAAATTCATTAACAGTAAGATATTTCTAGAAAAAAGTGATAAAGTGGGTTGATTTTTTTTAACGCTATAGTTTAATTTAACGAGGTATAACCCCAGATTATAACACAAATTTTAATTCAGAACAATATATTTTAACAACATTCTGCTCTAAGCTCCAAAATAAACGTACTTTATTAGTGGCCATTTTTTTTAAATTTCGTTGTAACTGACCCTGTATCATACCGATTAAAGTAAATTTTTGTGAACTGTCGTTTCAGACCATGCAGACCATAACCTTAAAATAATGTTTTTAAATTCAATAATTTTTGGTTTATTTGTCCTATTCGACCACTTTCTCTTACGACACGGAAATTTTTCCGAAGAGCTGGAAAGCTGCACATGTGCAACCTGTCCCCAACAAAGGATGCAAAACTCTCCCTTCTAACTATAGACCTATATCTTTTTTCTGTTGTTTGCAAATAAATGAAAAAACTCATTAATTTCCAAATCTTAAAGTATCCGGAAAAACACAAGATTCCACATGACAGACAGTATGGATTCCGTAACAGAAGATCCACAGATGATCTTCTATCCTTTGTCCCACACAACTGAAACAAGTTCCTTGAGTTTCTTGGTGAATCCCAAGTCGTTGCTCCTGACATATCCAAAGCTTTTGATCAGGTCTGGTATGATGGGATTCTTAACAAACTTCCTTCTTACGATCTTCCACCTAAACTTTGCTCTTGGCTCTACAGTTTCCTTTCTAATCGACGTATATCAGTTATTGTAGATGGTAATTCTTCCAGTTTCTACCAAATTAAGGCTGGGGTGCCCCAGCGTTCAGTACTGGCACCAACTATGTTTCTTCTACACATTAACGATCTTCTCTCTACCAGAATAAATCCCATTCATAGTTTTGCTGACGATAGTACCCTTCACTCTAACATTTAATTTCTCAAGTCAGTCAATAAGTCTGATTTGGAAACCAAGCGTAGATCAATGCGAATGTCTCTCTCTCAAGACCTCAAACTTGTCTTGGATTGGGGCGCCAAAAATCTTGTTCAGTTTAATGCCTTCAAAACAGAGTCATGTTCGCTATCGCTAAAAAAGTCTGCCATTGCTCATCCGTTACATATAAGCGACCAAGTTCTCCAGAACAAAGAGTCGTTTAATCTTTTCGGCGTTACTTTTGAGAATAACCTCAACTGGCACAAACACATTACATCCATGGCCTCAGCAGCTTCAAAAAAGCTTGAATCCCTCTTTCATGTCAGAAAGTATTTCTCTTCTTCCAATCTGAATACTCTGTATGTGTCCCAAATCAGACCCTCCTTAGAATATTGTTCTCATGTCTAAGGAATGGCGTCTCCTACAACACTTACCATTCTGGATTCCATTCAAAAAAGAGCTGTTCGTCTTATTAATTATTTCAAGCTTACAAAAAAGCTTTCTCCTCTTGCCCACAGTCAAGCTGTAGGGGATCTGTCGCTCTTCTATAGGTATTTTCACGGCCTCTGCTTGGAGGAGTTGACCAGTATAATTCCTCCTCTGGCAGCTCCCAACAGAGCAACACGTAGTGTTACAGTTCAACTAGAGAGGCCCCGCCCTTCCCGCTTCTTCGTTCCTTTATCCGTAGAGTGTCCAGACTATGAAACCTACCACCCGCACAAGTTGTCCTTCCCCTCCCCCAGTCTCCAAATATTTAAGTCCCGTGTGAACAAACCTCCTCTTACCACACTTAAGACACCCAGGATACGTTAATACTTACGCCTCAGCATTCGTGGACTGTCCAAAGATCAAACAAATCCTGGAATATGCTGTATATGTCCAAAAGCTTTGCGTATTTAAATATTTGTTATTACACTCTGTATTACTGTATCCTAAAATAAGGTTTAATCATACGCGAGCAAAGTATATTGTTTAGCTGATTTGTAATTCTCATTAAGATACTGAAAGCCTAATAAGGAAGAAATTGCACTCCGCCATTTTCATATGCTCAATTATTTATGAAATATTTAAATTCCAAAACAAGCATTAAATTTTCCTCAGAAGCCTTTTAACAGAGCACGTAAATTTCTTTAGGCATCCGCCCATTAGTTACTAGCACTAACATACCTTTTACGACATCGGCATCGGTGTTAAGCCATCTACATTATAAATTAAAAGGGGTATACACTTTCTTATATAATATTTATAATATACGGGGTGATCCTATTCAAAAAGTATGTTTATACGTGGAATAGAATGAAGTTAGATGCAAAATACATGCTACCTGGTTTATTTTAATACTAAATATTAACATAATAGCTCCAAAAGGCTAAATAAAAACATGTGCAAATACACATGTCATAGTTATTTGTTTATTGTAAATTGCAAGATTTGAAGAAAAAAACCTCTGCAGGTAGGGTTCCCGGAATCATGGCTTGTTTGTAGTCCCGAAAATCCTGGGATTGGGGTATGGCAATCTCAAAAGACCAAAAAATACCGATTTTTATTAATTGATGAAATTTTAATATGTTTCCAATGGTTCTCGTCTAAAATAACATTATTCTTTATCGGCTTTTTTTTACTTATGATACGTTTTAATACCCTTAATTAAAAAAGAAACATCACTTAATAAGCATAGTTTAGTTAGGTTTTAATAAGTTTATATTTACATTAGAGTTAAAATATCTACTGACCTACAAGTGTGGGAGCTAAAAGAGCAGTAATATTCGCGACCAAACTTAGATTGCGCTTAAGTGACTTATCTTTAGATACTTCTATCCTTCTAATCTGTATATTCTGTATGTATGCCAGATCAGACCCTCTTTAGAATATTCTTCTCATGTCTGAAATGGTATCTTCTACAACTCTTAGCATTCCCGATTCCATTCAAAAAAGAGCTGTTCGTCCTATCAATGATCTTACGCTTACAGGAAGGCTTTCTTCTCTTGCCTACGGGGAAACTTCTCGCTCGTTTTTAGGTATTTTTACGGCTTCTGCTCTGAGGAGTTGGCCAGCATAATTTTTCTCCGGCAGTTCCCAACAGAGCAACACTCTTTTATGTATCCTTTCACAGTTTAACTTAGGACGACTTGTACTTTGTTGGTTCCTTCATCCCTAGTGTCCAGACTATATATTACTACCCGCCGATGTTTTTCCTTTGCCTTTAAATCTTCAAATATTTAAGTCCTGTGTGAATTAACTCCCTCTTACCACACTTAAGACACCCACGGTACTTTAGTATTTAGGAGTTTAGCCTTCGTCGACTGTCTTAAGATAAAACAGTGATATTTATAAGGGCCTATTCATTTTTACAAAGCAAAACGTAAAAATAATTATGTTTTTGCTTTTAAAAAAAAAATAAATTGTGCTTAATTTTTTACTTATTTATTGTTTAATATGTAACTGTATAAAAAAGTTATTTATTCTTGTGGTTTTGATTTTCTGTTGTTATTCTAGATTTTTTAATTAAAAAAATTATTGAAGTTAATCTCTTATTCGGTTTTTAATCCCGGGATTTAAAAATTAAAAACCCCATTTGAAGGTAGCATGTTTTATATTTTAAACACTCTAGGAATGAAGAAATTGATAAAAAAAGAAGGTAAAGGCTTTGCTAGATGGACTACAAAGGGGCGCATGGGAGTGGTATTGCTCTGATAATAGCTGCAAGGAAAATAATTATATTATAAATTATTATATTCCTGCTACATTAATTAAATTAGTGTTTGGTGGAAATTTTAATCAGTCACTAAATAACCTACCCCGAGGCCACAACTGAATATATTCTCTATAGCTCTTTCTTGAGTAAAAGGAGGAAATTTATGGTGGGAGGGGAGTCATTAATAATATGAGTATATGAATGCAGTGTGTCTATGTCATTTAAAGTCATTCCCGAAGGTGCTTTTTTGCAGATATTAGGCGTTCATATGTAGGAGATAAAAATTGTCAATTTTTTTTCGTGAAAGTGACTAACTATAGCACTTGTAATAAGTGACTGGTATTAGAAGTCAAACTGTCAAACAAAATAAAGTTAATATTTCTTACTGAGAAATTAAACATCATTTATAAAAAAAATTAAAGAAGCCGTTAGATATAATATATATTTTTTTTAAATTTTACATTATTTGAATATAAATATGGGGTGGCATTAGTAGTTTTATTCCTAAAAATAAATATAATTTGAAAACATAATAGGCAGATCCCTTTGAACTATTGGACCAACCACGTAATTCTAAGGTTTTCTAATAAGCCAACAGTGGGCGGTAAAATAAACAGCTTACAACCTTTCCATAACACCTTCTATAAGGTAAACTTTTCCTTTACATTTTATGTATTCTAGTTAAATTATTCTTTTATTATTTAACAATTTATGTTGAATTTTTTTCGTAAAATGAAAACGATGTTCAAGACGCTAATTTTACTTTGTATGCAATTAATGGACTAATTAGAAATATCTGGCTGTTTCATTTGATGAGCTTGCGGAATTACGGTACAGGTGATGCGAATGACTCGTAAGTATCGACGCAACCGACTGCAATGGTGCAGAGACAAACTATTCTGGGATCAGAAATAAACGCAGGTGATCTTAAGTGATAAAATCCGCTTTTGTCAGTTGACCAATGGTAAGAAGGCAACGTGGTGAAAAACGTAATTCAGAGTTTGATATGAAAAAATATGTTTATCAACCGTAGGTAAAATGATATGAGGCGCCATCTGATGTCTTGCTACCATATCCGATGGCGTTGATGTTTATTAGAGATAATATAACTGCCCTTCGGTACAGTCAGGAAGTAGTAAACCATATGTTTTTCCATATCCTAAAACAACGAAAAACCCCCATTTCTCGAAACACCAAACTACATGTAGCCAAAGTAACCGTAGAATTATGGATCACTACCATATTACCACGTATAATGGCCTCCAAGATCGCCTGATTTCTTACGATTGAACATGTATAGGATATTTTAGGGCGCAAATTATTGAACTTCCAGCTCACCCTTCAGATTCTGGCAGCACTTGCGTATGAGTTAGAGGTAAGGTGAAATGAGATATGCCAAGAAGTATCAATAAGTGTATAAGAAAACGAGGGTCACATTATTAAACTTAATTATGTTATAACTAGAACATCTAACCAGAACATCTTATTAATTTTGTGTCACTCAGTATATTTTCTTTTAGTAATATCAATTAATTCACCTTTAGAAAATAACTTGCATAATTAGCGTATCCTAATTATTATACATAAGCGTAAGCTCTCTATTTTTCTTTCATCCATGACTTGGCCTATATTTAACCGAGTTAGAGTTAAATTAAAAACTAGTTTAAAATTTAAAGTTTTTCCTGAAGTAAAAGTTGAATTATTGTTTCTACAGTTGTTGAGTTTTGTTATTAAAATCCATTAGATGCATTTAAACTTTTCGTCTAAAGTTTCTGTAGTATTTTTACTTTTAAATTTCTATTAAAGCCGAGATCAATTACATTTCGTGGATAACTGTAGGGTTAATAGAATTTAATTTACTTTCGTAAGCATTTTAATTTATTAATAATATAGTTTCACATGGCTGGCAAACCAATTTCTTACATGCAGAGATTTTCAGTGCGATAAAAGGAGATGTCAATTTAATAGGCAGAGGCTTGAGCAAAATAAAGGCAGACAGAAAACGTGCTATGGCCTATTCTCCTTCTACCGGCCCAGCAAGAAAAGGGGAATACCGCGAGCAGGGCCTTGGGTTGATTCGGCGGGCAGCGATCGGCACTCGGCAGTATCAGCCGGACCCCGGACGTTAAAGGAGTGATTGTCAATCGCATTTTTGGAAATTTTCTACGATATTTTCGTTTTTACGCGGACATGTTAATCACTGTTGTATTTAATACAACAGTAATTAAAATGGTTGTTGAATTTTGATCAGACTTAAGCCTAAAAATAAATACGGCTATTCTAAAAAAAATAAACTTACGAACATTTTTAAAAATTAATGAAATAATTAGTAATCTTAATGATAAAAAAATAACTTACATTGCCCTGCTGAGCTTCGCAATACCCGACCCGATTATAAAACTCTGTTCTAATATTCGACAATACCTCCGGTGTAATAAAGTTAGTAATTTGAATATTTTTGCCTTCTAATAATTTGGTCCTTAAATTAAATTATTTGAGTTAATTGGCCACACAAGAAAAAGTCAAGTCTATCACTTTAGATGATGCAGAAAATAGATGGACGCTTGTACTGCATCCCCTGAATGCCTCAGCCAACAATATGCTAACGAATCGCCGTCGTCCGTCGTCGTATTGAAAGTGGAACAAGGAAATTGTTTTGGTTCGTTTTTAATCTGGGGCTATACCATATGTATCCTACTGTGTTGCATTAAAAATTGCATGCATGCTTTTACCCTGCCAATCCTGTATACATTTTACATTATCTGCAAAGAATTAAAATCGACTACTTGCTTTTTGGCTTTTGACAAGTCAACATTTGTGTTACAAACATTTTTCGGGCTACGACTGCTGAAGGTACAGAAGAATCGTGTTCGTGAACCTTAGAACCATCTAAATGTAGGCGTCCACTTGTTAGCATTGGACGGATCGGATTTTAAATTAACTCCACAGTTTTAAATAAGACTGCGTTCACCGATCGGCATTGGATGGATAGCACGTGGTCCTATTTAAAAATATGTAAACTTATTTATAGTCCAGTAACTAAAGACCTGCAAGTACCCAAAGCTGTAAATAAATCTGTACAGTTTTCATTTGTGGTGCAATTTTTAGGTCTTCGCGAATGCTTTCGAGCGAGAAAAGTTTATCACGATTCCGACGTGGGAACCCGCTGAAAATGACCACCCAAAGGCCCAAAAATGAGTTTCCCGCGAATATCTGCCAAAATATGCGAATTAGAGAATTTTTGTTTAGACAAAAAATGAAGATCACCTCGAAATCTACAAAAATGGTCCTTACCTTTTTTTGCAACACCAATATTTTTCGCAAAAACGGCCGTCGAAAAATACATAACATTCCACATTGGATAAATAGCCAGAAACGGCTAAAAAATGTAGATGGGCAAAACAATTTTTTATCAAAACGCAAGAAAGATGTGAAGAAAATTTTCTGGGATCATTAAACACTTGCTAAGGTCTCATTATAAAAAAGAAATGTTAATCACAAACCATTTTTTAAAAAAATATCAATAAATGAATTAGATACTCTCAAAATATTGTGAAAAAAAAACTTTGACTGTTTTTTTAATATTCTAGAAAAATAAGAATGGACCCAAACTCATATGCAATGATAGTTACGGGTTTTCCCATGATGACCTTTGAATGATTAAAAAATTTATATTATTGCCCGAGTAATGGAACAATTCGTCCGCCCGCTTATAAGTGAATCCATTAAAATAGCGGCATTCTAGCGGTAGAGCGGCAGCTGAAATAAGGGGGACTTTTGGGTCCCGTTATCTCGAAAACTATCGATTTTTCGAAAAAAACTATAAAGACCATTTTTAGATTACAGGGCGATTTCATTTTTGTCAAAACAAAAATTTTCAATCGTATATTTTGGCAGATATTAGCGGGAGACCCATTTTTCGGGCCTTTAGGGGCCATTTTTAGCCCTTTTCCACCTGTTAATGTTGATAAACTTTTTTTTGCTCGAAAGCATCCCCGAAGACCTAAGAATTGCACCACAAAGGAAAACTGTACAGATTTATTTACAGCTTTGTCCCTTCATTTACTGGACTATTATTATAAATCGTCCACATTGACGTAAAATAATAATTTGCCATTTTGTAAAGCCATCAAATTAGAAAAAAAGTAATTAAGTAGTATGATACAGTTTATTATCATGGAACATAAATACTTCTTTAAAAACAAACAAATGAGAGTTGCATGCAGCAGATTTCACAGTTTAGACTGTACAAAGTAAGGACACAATGGAAAGTTTCTCCAGATCGACTGTAAATGGATGCATAAGTGGCACTTTCTGTTATCCCATTAAAAGCTGTAGAAATGGGTATTATACTTGTTAATTCCGAAGCAGCAGAAGCGGTAAAAATGCCTACAAAAGAGAAACAGTTCCTCTGTAGCTCGTAAGGGGCAAGACAGGAAACTTTTTTGTGTCGAGTAGGAGCATTATTAATGGTTTCCGGGCGAGTACATTTACAGCAGATTTAGAATGAAAAACAAATAAGTTTCACTACAGTCGGCAACTTTACTTTTAAAACAATTTTTCGGAAGATAAATGAGCATCATTAAAAAATAACATGACGGTGAAACAAAGTTACATCGGATATTTAGCCAGGTCTCTGCTACACAATTGCAAACAAATGTTTTTGGCAAGTGTGTTTATACCGGTACTTATGATTAGTTTGGTCCTCTTTATAGCTCAATTTATTTATGACTCATAATAATTTTTTATTCAAAACAGTAGTTTTTATTTTAAATTTTAAATTGTATGAACTATTTTGTAAAGAACGAAAATAATTATTAAAAAATATATATTTATAACGGAATGGCTTGTATTAAGATCAAGGTATTAACTGAGAAGTCTATTAGACAGTCTTTCTATCCTAAATTACCTATCTAGATTTGTTTTTAAATACATTTCTCTGATAATTTTATTTTACTATAACAAGTTTAATACTTTCTCTCCCAATAAGTGTTTCTTTTTTATAAATTTTGTAAAAAGTATGCTTTTAATTAGATCTTTCCTATTTTTGTTAAAGCCTTACAAAACTCTTTCTTTTTTGGTAATTTCAATTCTCACGCAAAGTCTTCATTAAAGATTTTTATATTTATTACTAGCAATAAACTTTGTTTCGGAAATCTTTTAACGATATAAGAATGCGGTAAAAACTTTGTAAAATAAAAGATGGAATTAATTTCACAGACTTTGTAACTTTAGAGAGTACTTAACAATCATTAAATCTTGGATTGTAAGTTGGTAAAATTTTATTTTTATCAATTTATTTTTTTTTGTATAGTTAACTGATCCTTAACCAGATTTACCTTAAATTATTAAAAGACAAATTAAACGTTTTTTTTATGCTTTAAATTAGGTTATCATAAATAAAGACAGTAATTTAAGGAACAACTAACTCTTATCTAATGAGGGAAAAGATTTTGCAATTTGTTTTACAGTAAATTTTGAAAATAACTAATTTAACAGTGAAAGTACTGCGGAGTAGAAGATCTTGGTCGCAGTGGTATCCTCACAACTTTCTATAGTGGGTAAGGATTTTCTGTGAGTGAATTGAGTGAGGTTAATTATTTTACCTTCCTAGCATATATTTGTTCTACTACACACCATAACAAGTACTTTGACAATAATTGCAAAGCATATTATTAAAAATAGATTTTTGACGTCTTAAGATTCTGTCCACTTTATTAATTTATGAACTATTTAGGGCTCGGTTTTAAAAGATGCGTCACAAATCAATTAATTAAAAATAGCTCTAATTACACCGGTTTTAAAGGAACGAATAAAAGTAATATTAAAAAATGGTAAAAACGAATTAAACATGAGCCAAAAAAAGGAATAAAGATTATTTCTTTCATTAATTTTATTTTTTACAACTAGGATTATTAGCTGTAAAAATATTGCGACTTTATTTTTCAAGCCAAAGAAACTAAAATAAAAATAATTAAAACCGCACAACAGGACATCACTCATCAATAAATGTATATTTTTATTAAAATAAAGATTTTTGTGATTAAAAGTAATTTGGTTCTTTGGCTGACAGTTAAAAGCAGAAAAAATCAATATGATATTTTATTGATGAGATTATCGATTAAAAATATCCGACTTGTAATATTGATAATATGTAAAATTAGACGAAATGTTTTTTATTGATGCCACTTTTATAAATTTTCACTTCTTTATAGCCGATCTACCACTGAAAAACGTCAGTTTATAGTATCTGACTATTAAAACATGTTAAAAATCAATTGGCACGTTTTCCAGAAATTTACATTACCAGCTCTTGGCTGCACGTGTATTTATCGGACACCCTGTATAGTTAAATTTAATTTCTAGTTAAGGATATGCTTTATTTTACTATAACGTCTAATAAAATAAATGTGTTGCCGGAATTATATTTAAAATTTATTTTGGTTATGGTTGGTTATGCAAGTATTATAATTACTTGTAAAAAAATTACGAATAATATATCAAGTGGTTTCTGCCATAATGGATTTTGAAAATCGTCCATTATACATGTGGCTAACTGACTCACTGATTGTCTCAATACTCACTGACTCATAAAAGATATGGGGAACTGTCCAAGAGAGTATAAATTTGATATGTAACTAGGTTTTAAGACACAAAAATTCTAAAAGTGCATATAGTCCCCAAAACAGAAGCGAAAATATCGTATATTTGGGGGTATTTTGGAAATTTGCCATGAAGGCAGATATTTTAATTTATTCATTAAACTCAGTAAAAAGAAAAGAAATCAAGTTCCTATCCAAAAATCTCGACCTCCTTAAGTACTTAGATCGAACATTAAACGAAGTCCTTTTTTGACTGTCTGTATTAATAAAAAAACTCTCTGTATTATTAAAAACAGAACATTCAATAATACGAACAGATCACTAAAAACCTTGCCAAGTCAAAAAAGAACTTTGTCTAATGTTAGATCTCAGTACTCTAAGATGAAGAGATAAAATGTCAAGCTATAATAAAAAATGCCAGGATTTTGATTCTTTTAAAACTTTCTCTTTATAACGTTTTTCCAACAAAGTGATAAATTAGAAAAAAATAATTTTTAACACTTTTCCAAAATTGTGGAAAATTGTTGAAAATTATTTATTTCTTTCTAGTTTGTCACTTCTTTGTTATAACGGATTTTTACCAAATAAAAGCTGAGTCAAAAAGTCAACCAAAAAAATTCAAAGAAAACGGGTGAAAAACACCCCCAATTTCCCCCCCTCCATTAACCCAAAAAGTTTAAAATAACCTTTTTTGTCATTTTTAAGAGATATAGTAGGTATTTTGGGCCGCTTAATCCGATTTTAACGTTAAAAATTAAGTAAGAGGGGTGTCACACCCTTATTTTAACCCTTAATATTTAATTTTTAGTGAAAAAACGTTTTTTTTGAAGGATCCTGTAAGTATTTTAGGCAGCTGAATCCGATTTCAGCATAAAAAATTAATTTAAAGGGATGTAACACTCTCATTTTTCGAGAGGAAAAATATTTAGTACCAAAACTTGTGCGCTCTTGATAATTAATATACTATTTTTCTTAAAAAAATAAATAAAATTTTAAGGGTTGAAAGGGTGAAAATAACGATGTCAATATAATTTTTGACGTTACATTCGGATTTAGCGGTCCAAAATACCTACTAGATCCCACAAAAATAAAGAAAAATCGATTTATAAGGGAATTAAATTTTCAGGGTTAAAAGGCTAGAAATAAGGCTCTAACACCCCTCTAATTAAATTTTTGACGTTAAAATCGGATTCAGCGGCCAAAATACCTACTAGATCCCATAAAAATTAAAAAAAAATGTTTTAAAGAAAAATTAAATTTCAAGGGTTAAAAAATAAGGGTGTTACAACCATCTAACTTACTTTTTGACGTTAAATTCGGTTTAAGCGACCCTAAATACCTCATAGATCTCATAAAAAAATCGGTTTAAAAAAAATAAATTTTAAGGGTTGAAAGGGTAAAATGAAAGGTGTTACATCCCTCTACCTTAATTTTTGACGTTAAAATCGGATTCAGCTTCCCAAAATACCTACTAGATTCCTTAAAAATTACAAAAAAGATTGTTTTAAACTTTTTGGGGTTAATGGGGAGGGGAAGAGGAAATTGGGGGTGTTTTTCACCCCGTTTTTATTGCAGGATCTTTTTTTTGTTGACTTTTTTTCTTAGGTTCTCCTGAACAGATTTCACTAGGTTTAAGCTAAAAAATTATCTTTCGTAGAAACCTCAGCTTTGACTTTTTTTTTTTAACACAGGAAACTCGACCACACCTGTGTTAATTTCTGAGATGTCTACACACTGCATATAATTCGTATATACTGTATATAATTCGACGAAAATATCCTACAAAATTTTATTTTTAAATTATTTTATTTTATTGTTATTTTTACAATATATAGGTTAATAATCCAGGTCCATATGGCGCGAAGTTTCCATTGTTACATTCCCTGTTTCAAATGCACGTCGCATCCTGCGAACCGATGTGAAATATTGCCGCATCGTGTAAACACTGTTGCTCTGTTTGTACACACGTCTATGAAGCTTATTGGTCGGCAGCCAAAAATGCTGGAACGAACAGCAGGGCCGTTTTCGCAGGATATCGACATTAAATAAACGATTATGGCACAGGAAAATAGCTCCAGCGAATGTTTTAATGGCAGTAATGTTGAAATAAATATCATTAATTTTCTAAAACTTGGGATAGTCCACGCAGTGAAGTAAAGTTTATTAACATGACACGTAAAGAATCGAAGATAAGAACACATTTCTGATGGTACGTTTCATAGTCTTGAAGGACCTAGGTCATCCAAAAGGAAGACTCTCTCAAGTGTTATTCATTGCCAGATCTTATACGCAGCCTCTGCGTGGCATACAGTTACCAATAATAAAAAACTTGTAAAGAGACTGATAATGATACAAAGACTCATGTGTATCAGGATATGTAGTGCCTACAGAACTATATCGGCAGAAGGGGTAGGAGTTATAGCAGGAGTACCTCCAATAGAACTCCTTATTGAAGAAAGAAGGATGACCTATGAAGGCGAGACAAAAGCCATTGCCAGGTCAACACTCATGACAAGCTGGCAGGAAAAATGGAGAACTGAAACATACGGA
The DNA here is from genome assembly GCA_019359885.1 of Listronotus oregonensis. Taxonomy (NCBI): domain Eukaryota; kingdom Metazoa; phylum Arthropoda; class Insecta; order Coleoptera; family Curculionidae; genus Listronotus; species Listronotus oregonensis. The sequence goes on along the minus strand of JAHBCN010004190.1, from coordinate 11,622 downwards.
CGATGGACTTGGCGGTTAATCCCAAATATTCAGACCTGGATAGAAAGACCCTATGGCGAGGTCGATTATTATCTAACACAGGCACTCTCCGGACATGGCTGTTTCCGGAAATATTTGCACGAAAAAAGAAGATCAAACTCCGACCAATGTACCTACTGCAAAGAAACAGACCAAAGAAACAGACGACGTAGAACACACACTCTTCGCATGTTCAAGATGGCGGGAAGCTAGACAGGACTATGAAAGGGAAACAGAAAGGGTTTTTAATGCAGAAAACATGATAAGTCTAGTTGCGTCTGAGCTAGACTGGAGCTGCGGCAAATAATAGAGACCAAAGAAATAGAAGAGAGATAGACAAATGAAGAAAAGCAGATGAATAAAGACGGCTCCCTCACTAAAGTAATGCGAGAGCGGTTTTCGGTGATGGATGCGAGTTGACAAAGAAGGGAAGTTTTTAGTCGGTAGGTTGCTCCTAGAGGGACTGAAACCGACACTGCCTAGTCACCAGAACAACAGACTGGCGCGTCTTAGAAAGATTTTTTACCTCTCACGCAAAAAAAAGGTTTCATAGTCTAGATACTTCATACTGAAAAAGTGGACAGAGTGAGAAGTTCGGGGACTCTTCATGTGAATCGTTAAGTAAGGTACGGGAGTAGCACTATTATGCTCTATTAGGAGTTGTTAAGCGAAGAATTACAATTTTTTTTCTGGAAAAGGCTTAGCCAACGAAAAATGTTCGAGATTAAAAAAAATATATTTTTAATACATCTGCTTCTTGAATTTTTTAAATCTTAACAGTCCACAAAGGCTTAACGCCTTCTTCTTTCTCAGACCAGCACTGACGACACGAGATCTAAAGACTTGGAGGTCTGAAGGAAAAGACAGAAGGTCACAGTCTGGAGACTCTAGCGTCGAAGAAACGAGCAAACATGGAAGTTCGGGGCATCTTTAGTTGAACTGTGAAAGGATGCATGAAAGCGGCACTTTGTCTGCTTTATTTGGAGAAGCTAAGAATGGAATTAGGTAACTTCTTGGAGCCAAAGTCATAAAAATACCTACAAAAGAGCAATAAGTCCCTTCCAGCTCGTCGGAGGGCAAAAGGAAAAAGCTTTCTTGTAAAAGTGGGATCATTAACAAGATAAACAGTTTTTTTTTAATGGAATGGAATGCTTAGAGTTGTGAAAGACGCCATTATCCAAGCAGGGTCTGACGTGAAATACATACAGAGTATACAGATTAAAAGAGGAGAACCACAATGTTAAATAATTCTTTGTTTTGTAGAACTTGACCGCTTATAAATAAAGGATCAGTATTGGTAAACTCTTTTCGCAAAAAAAAAACATTATTGTGTTTTAAAAAAATGCAAAAAAAAACTGAAATGAAGATTCTGCATGCATTACCCTAAGCTTGATTTTCAAATCAGGCTTGGAAAATTGAATATTAAAGTGGATTAACCCTGAAAGATAAAATATTGTTAATGTAAAGAAGAATTAGAGTTGGTAGCAGTATTGAGCCCTGGGAAACCTCAGTCTTAATCTGATGAAAGCTAGAAGAGTTAACATCTACAGTAACTGATATTTGTTCATTAGAAAGGAAACTGGAGAGCCAAGAACAATGTTTAGAAGATTGTTTAGAACCGCATCATGAAAGACGTGGTCAAAAGCCTTAGATATATCAAGACTAATGATCTAATAAAAATATCTAAGGTAGGTTGTTATAATTTTGATGATAATAAAATCAAAGGAGATGTTAACCGATAATGTAACGTTTATAAACTTTAACTCTTTATTGTCAAAAAACGTAATATAAAAAAAACCATTCAAGTACATTGGAACATTCAAGAAACACTATTATTTCTATAAATTATTTACTTTACCTGCTAAACAAAGCAATTTCAGATAAACCTTAGCTGGCTTAATATTACATTTAAACATACACTCTCCGGACACCAGAGCTGGGTAGAAATTGAATCCTTTTGGAATTGAATCCAGGAATCGATTCCTTTAAGGATCCGAAGACTCGAATGGATTACTTTTTAAAAATGGGATTCGTGATCCGTATTTGTTATATAATTTTAAAATGATCCGAAATAGATTTTTTTTGAAAGGATACGATTCTGGAAAAAATTGATTCTTTATATTTATTATTTGAGACAAATCGTTTATAAATGCCACAATCTACCATTTTGAATACGCCATTTCAAATTTCCAAATTTTGACCTAAGATTATTAATTTCTAAATTTTGACCTAGCACCCTTAAAAAACCTTATTACCTGAATCTGAGGCAAATAGGTATATAAATTTCAAAATCCACCATTTTGAATCTCCCATTTTAAATTTCCAAATTTTTATCTCTGATTCTTAATCAGCATCACATTGATTTTCGGAAATAAAGATAGAAGAATTTTAAAATTTCTGCCTACTAAAATTTTAAATAAGGAAACACACCTTAGTTGTGATTTTCAACCATGTTGTTTTACAGGTCTAGAGAAACAACATTTGATAATAATCCGATTTTGTGATCCGATAAATAGGAATCTATTCCCTGGATTCGATTCCTTTTTTCTTAAAAAAGGAATCATAATTGGTGATTCGAATCATTTACGAGGATATGGATCCGTAAATTGATTCTTTATTTGAAGGATTCGTACAAGCTCTGCCAGACACCCTGTTTAATTTCTGTCAATAATTTCAGAAAAATGTAAAAATACGAGCAATAAGTTTCCCATTTAAAATAACACCAGATTTTTGGTTTGTTGTTAAAATACTTTTCTTGTACTCTGTATCATCGTTTATTTAGCCCGACATAGCGAAAAAATGTAACATGTCGACTATAAATAACGCGTCACTGCGAAAACTTATCTATTTAAAAGTAAAAAATAGAACGCCGTAAATCATCGCAATGACAAGAGCATCGTCGAAAATATATGATGGCGGGCAGCTAATTTATTCGCGAAACGCTGATTTTATGTGATTTCGCGCCAAAAATTCTGATTCATTTCGCGAGATTTTCGGTTTATTATGCTCCGAGCCATTTGGTTTCTCGAGGATAGTAAACTCGAATGATTCAGCGGTTACGATAGATTTCGAAAATTTGGAAAGCTCCGTTGGTATTTCTAATAGAATACACCTGTGACTGGTTTATCAAAACATAAGTTAAATATTAAGTATATAATATTCACCTATTTTTAGTTTCCTAGTTGTGAGGGAAATATTGTCGAACGAATAAGTCGCATCTCAAAATGGTTATAGATATTTATATTTTGAGGTTTCCTAGATTACAAAAATCATTGTTTCCTAGTTCCTAGGCTGGCCGTCCACTGGATGCGTAGTTGTACGACCTACTGGTCGTGCGTAATTGTCCATATATGTCCGAATTATCCCTCAAAATGGAAAGGCGTTAAATGGCGTCGATTGCGTACGACTTCGGTCGAACAACTTCAACCGACTACATCCGACTTGCAACTAGTCCCGTTTGGATGGGATTTCTCGGACGAATTTAAAAGACTTTTTGTCAGTATTTTTAAAAATCTTAAACTAATATAGAATATGGATTGCGAAAAGCTTATTAGCATAGTGAGAGAGCGGAAACCATTTTGGGACATGCGAGACACAAGATATTACGTTAGAGATGTCCAAAGGAAATTGTGAATATTTTTGTCTTTTTCTTGTTAATTTTTATCTCAAAAATGAATTTTTAAAGAAATATATATCCTTTGGATCTATTTTAAAAACACCAGGCACAAATGCAAAAATACTATACAAAATACCGTACGAAAATATAAACTAGTCGGTACTAATGGACGACCTACAGTCGTACAAATTTGTAGGATCTAAGTCGTCATATTCTCACGACTATAAGGTCGGACGACTAGGCATCCAGTGGACGGCCAGCCTAACGGTTAAATTTAGTATTTGTGTAATAAAGAAAGTCAGCAATCTATTGTTTTAAAGAGATATGAGAAAGTAAGCGATCGATTCTTTTTAAGATATATCGCATTAAGAAAAGAAGGTGAGAGTACTAAAGACGGGTAGTTTGTGTGATAGTTTTTTTCTTTTTGTACAATTATAATGGACTAGCTTTTAAAATAATTTGTCGTTCGGATATATAGGGGTTGTAAAACATATGGAGGTAGTAGTAAACATTGAATACATTAATTAATATGTCAATCTCAAGGTTTTTTAAATCAATAACTTTAAAAACTATAATTATTTTTTGAAATTTATATTTAAAATATGTAAAAAACAAACAAACTTTTTAAATTTTTACTAATTTTGTATTAAACTAATGTTTCACCGACAATACAGGGCTTCGGTGAAAGAATTGTTATATTTTACGTTTAATATTAAATTAGTAAAATTTACACCTGTAGGTTGTTTTACATATTTTGGACATAAATGTTCACCAAGTAACAACTGTATTCAGTACAGGGTGTCCATTTTTCGTTGTCATTATTGGGTTTCTCCGTTGCTAGGGGAGATACAAGGTTGCCGTTTACGCAAACCTGGGCTACTTTTTTGAGAAACAAAAGATGCCAAAATTAGAATTTGAATAAAATTAAAAATTAACACTTTTAGAGAATACCTTGTATCTCAGCTTCCTGATTACCTGTCGAAAAGGTAAAAAACACTCTTATAGAACTTTTTACGTATAATTTAGCGGCGGCTCGACTTTTTTTAAGAGGTACTGTTTTTAAGATGCGACCAGAAATTATGATTTTTTAAATGGGACACCGCGTATTTTATTAAATCATTAGATTGCCCTATTTTTTGCCATTATAATGATATATAATAATTGCTACTTTTGTATCTTGAGATGTCAAAAACCCCACAAATATAAAAATTTGATGTGTTATTTTTTTAGTTGGCCGTGATTTGCAAATTAGAATCTTAATATTTTAGCATAAGAACCAAAATTAAAAGTAAGTTTTCCTCTTTTTACGACCGACGGTCGCCGCTAGGACTATTACCCTGGTAAAGTTTAAATGGTTATTTTATTTTATTAACCTGCAACGAATGCTGCTCTGGCAGGAGTCAAATTAAACTTAAACATAGTTAGAATGTTGCCAGATAACATTAGTACAATTGCATTGTTGTGAGACATCCAAAGTACTTTTATTTAAATGCATTGTTTTTGTTTTGTAATTTGCCCGATTTATCTTTGGAATTCTGTTTAAGAGAGACTATCGGTGTTACAAATAGAAATGGCTGAAACATTTTCGATATGTATTATTTTTTAACACATACGGAGGCCACAAAATTAGTAAGTAATAAGATAAAAATGAATTAAAATTTATGGGATATGTTTTTAATTATTTTTGCTTCGTATTTTAAGTACTCTTGACTTAACCTGAACCAGGCAAAATATTAATTTAAAAAATTTTAAAACCTAGCTCATGTTTTGCTGAACATTATTTAAGAACAATAATTTTATTGAAAATTAAAATATGTATTGTTTAATTATACATTTTTTAAATTTTTTTTATGTTGATATAATAAAATCAGATGCGTCGTAATATTTTTAAATCCAAATATCTCGAAAACGGTTGCTCTTTTAATAGGTATACCTTTTTGACGTAAAAATGACAAAACAACTATTTAATTTACTTATAAATGTAATACAGGGCCGTACCAAAAAGTTGTGATTGTTCAAAATAGTAAAAAGACGTGCAGGTAGCACCCCCTACAAGTAAGAGCCGCACTAAGATTAAGTTCAAATCCGTCATCCAAAAAAACCCCCGGATACCAATTTTTACTCCAATATTTACAATATTATAGATTTTATTTAAAAAATAAAAAAAAATAATAAAAACTTTAACACCCTGTATTTCGGAAACGAAGGCCTTTCAGACCCATATTTGTATAGACTTTTATGTTTATTTTTTGACCCTGACTACGTACCTGAAGTATTGACATTTCCTCATGAATCACTCTGTATATAGAGGGTTAATAGTGACATTTTTTAGGTTTTCAAGATTTCTTAAGAAACACATGAAACTACCTTTAAAGCAAACTGAAATAAACCCACAATATTATTATGAATTATATGTATTCATGTAATGTGGATGTATATTCCTATTTAGCAAACAATCTTGAAATGTGCAAAAAGAATTATATTGAAAAACCATGTAATTATGATGAATGCAATTTTAAAGTAATGTAAAACATGCATCAGGTTTCAATCCTCTTTAAACACCTTACCCTCCTCTTCTACATCCTCGTCAATGATTAGGGTGTCTCTGTTAACGTATTCCAGGCCTGACCAGTTGCCGCACATGCTTGAACAATTCAAACTAGTGATGGAACCTTCCGAATGATCTTTCGAATGATATTCGAATATAAAAATGTTTCGAATGATTCGAATATTTCTTTCGGATATTCGATTATTCGTATTCCAATCAGCTGGGGTACATTACCGCTACTTATCGGATAATAGTTCATTCAATTCGCGGTTCATTCAAGGTCAACTCTAGTTCGACCGAAATAGGAAGAGCTATCAAAAGATACACTTGAAAATTTAAATGTCGGATGCCACATTGTGATATGTTAACACATAAATTTATATTTAATTATAATATGCATTTCCATCTTAATGAATTTTCAATTTGAAATGCAGATACTACACAAAAAAATAATATCAAGAAGAGAAAGTTTCCACAAAGAGTCGACTATTTTAGAGGCCACTGTATACTATTCTATACACCACATCAATAATTACGAATTAAAACGAAAACAAAACTTTCGCTGCACCACCAAGAACAGCAAAATAAATTATAAACGTACACGAATACGTATGCGAACACAACATCAACCCAACAACTAAAAATAGTCGACTAAAATCAAAAGCCGAAACAAAATAATTCATTTTCATCTTCCGACAACTGATTTATCCGGAATAATTCGTTATTTCGAAAGCAAACACTTAGACTTCGGGGTAAATCAACGGTCGGCGCAATATATCGAATATCGACTGGCGTTGATCGGTCAATGTTCCATATGTCGAATAATATTTCGAATAAGAAGATCTTCCGAAATACGAATATTCGAATATTAAAATCATCCGAATATGCCCATCGCTAAATCAAACCACTCTTTCTGCACTCACAATGCCGTACGCATTAGTCTTTGCATGCGTACACGATGAGGGAAAGTAGTTCTTGTGAAGCAGCAGGAAGCAATGTAGCATTTCGTCTCTCACCATCCTCACGCAAGCGGATTCTTCTTCTGACTGGGCCACTGTTGTAACTAATGTAAGCTATGAATAAATGCTTCTCGAAAGCTGCAAAAGTGGTGGAAAGTGTTGCCAAGTTAAACAAGTAATGTACAGGCTGTTTGGCAATTGCCTTGCAATTATTGTTTCAAATATGGCAAGAAGGAAACGCTTTCCAGCATCAGCAACTGCTTTAGGTTGCTAAAGACAAGAATCTTCGTGCGAAAAGCCTTGTTAGCCTGAACTTTTCTAAACGGTGCAATTTTACCCTTGGTGTTTCAATATGATTTTCTCTGCACATTTGCTAAGTTGGCATGCAATATACATCCACATTACATGAACACACATACTTTATGATAATATTGCTGATTTATTTCAGTTTACTATAATGAATATTTCACTCATGTATAAATTTTCTCATAAGACAAGTTAAAAATTAGCCTAGACAACGTGGTATTTCCACTTATCTACAAACACAGAACAATCAAACCTTTTTGTTTGTATTGTCAATTAGAAACGTCAAAATCAGTCAAAATCAGTCGATTTGGTCATGTACACGATAAAGAAATAGATATAGTAATTAAAAAAACGATTTCAGTTATAGTTTTAATTATGTTGCATGAAATTGAAAATTGTATGACCGAAAAAAACCATTTTAATAGTATAATACTTTCATATTTCTCCATTCTAGAAATATTCTCCCTAAATATCGCTTGTGCATAATAATTAGCCAGATAATTTTCATTCAAGCTTGTTATACAAATTATAAATAACAAACTTTCATGAAAATTATCGGTAATTTTTAAGCCCTCGTGGTATTACCCCTGCATTTCTTAACAAATCCGAAAACCTTTAAAAAACACTTTTCATCCTCTATATTCCCTAAACCGTTGACATTAGCGTGATTATGTATGGAATTATTTTTGTTTGTAATTCAATATGGATTATTTTTGCTATAAAACAATTTTTGCGTAGACCGCATAGTTTTCGAGATATTTACGAAAAACAATCTTTTTACCCGTTTCTTAAGGAAGAGATATAACGTATTTTTGGATAAAATAAATGTGCAAGGGGGCCAATCATAATATTTATTTATTTTCCTGGATAAAACCGAACCTCAATTTATTTAGTATATAAGTGTCACTAACAACTGTTTAGACAAATAACCAAACAACTCAAAAATAAGAAGCAAAAGAGTTTTTTTTTAGGAAAAACAAGCTTGTCTGGAAAATAAATAGCCAGGAAGACCGGAGAGCTCGGCCACAATAAAATTAATGTAGCGACTAGTTGTTCGAAAAACTGTGTCTGTCTGGGAATAATGGCATGGTAAAGGACAGCTGGGTCTAGTTTAAAAAGGAAACATGAAAATAAGCGAAAGGGAAGAAGAAATTTCAGCACATAATAAAGATGTAAAAAAATAATTAAAAATTTAACTAGCCAATGAAATTCAAAAAAATGTGTCTGAATATTTATATGTATTATGTAATAGTATATTTTGTTAATTTCTTTGTATTTACACGCCGCCACCGCATAGCGTGATCTCGTTAGGCTCGACGAATGATGGAGAGCAAGAAGTCATTTTTCTTCGTTAAAATTTAGTATGGAAAATGTATTTATTGCCGTTTTATGTACTTTTTTAATTGTTGGATGGTCTTTGTTGTTTTGTAAAAAGAAAGAAATACAAGTAAGTGAAAATTTTTTAAATCTTATTACAAGATCAAGTGCAGTAAGTAACAAAAATATGACAGTCAACAGTATTTACATTCAAATATGAGTAAAAATGTGGTAATTTAAACAGTCAAAACGCTTGATCTTTAACTAAAAATACCAAATACCATAGAAAAACAAATAAAGCTATGAAAGTATATGAATAGTAATCAATAGAGAATACGAATTTGGTTTTATGTTTATACAGGGTATAAAAAGTGTGATGATCACGATTTTAATGGGCGACAGAAGAGAACTTAAAACAAGAAAAAAAAAGTCATGGGTCAAAAGTTAATTGTTTTAGAAATATAGAGTCGAACGTCGAACGTTTCTTGCAAGGTTTTACATTTTTACGCACACAGATGTTTATTTACATAAAATTACTTCTTGCAATTTATTTTAATATTTAATTTGAACCGGACAACAATGTCTCAAAAAATGACTGCATCTACCAAATTTCCTGTAAATGTGGTAAGGTATACATCGAAGAAACAAAAAGACCACTCGAAATTAGAATTAAAGAACACAAAAAAACATACGATACGAGGTCAAAATCAAAACACAACAAAACAACATCGCATACAATGGTCGGAAGCAAAAATTATTTGAAGAAAAAAATTTAAAGAAGCTGTAATAAAAGCTTCGGTGAACAACGGATAGTATATAAGGTCGTAGCTTTTAAAAATAGATATCACTTGAAAACGGTTGAAAATACATCACTAACCGAAATGTTGTATTCAATTAACAAATAAAGACAATGGAAGTCCAAGTTTTTAGTATTTTTAAAATTTAATTTGGAAATCAATTTAAGTAAAAAACAATAAATTATTGTTTGGCCTATTTTCTGATTTTTTTTTGACGGTATGAAGCTCTTATGTACCAGCCAAGGAAGTTTAAAGGTGTATGGAAGCCCAAATTAACAAATTTGTCCGGCGGAGGGCGCGAATGGATAGTAGGTCAGGCCGGACTTCCATAATTCTTTGTTACATCTATAAACTTGACGTCATCAAATGTCAAATTCAAGCATTCATGTTTTTTTTTATTTTTGCACAAAATTTTTTATTAAACGATACTACATAGAATATTTAAAATTATTGTAATATTGATTTTATATCATCTGGGTATAATATGGAAAGAAGCCTTCTATTTAAATGGTCGATATTTTTGTGAGTTTTGTATTTTTACCAAAAATCTTTGTAAATAAATAAAAAAAAAGATTTTTAAAAATAAATTTAAACATTGTATGTAGTTTCATGTACTTATCACCAATTTTGTGATAAAAAAAAGGGCAAAGGGGTAAATGAGTTTAATCTAATCCTAAGATTCTGGTTGTACAATTAAAAAGTGAAAAAAATTTTTTTAACTGCTTTTTTGGCATATACTTTTCACTAATAACAAACATTCATGAGACAAAATAACAGTGGTTAAAAATGTTTAGTAACCTTGATACCCAGGTATCCATTGTAACAGTATCCGTTAAATATTATGTGCCCACAGTATGTCGAGCTTAAAAAAATTGAAAATGTGTTTAAAAAAAACCAAAATCTAATTTCTTCTTAAACAAATACAGAAAAAGCAAAAAGGAACTTTAGCATAAAATTGTACTTTCTTTCATTCAATTAGAGGGACCTTAATAATCCACAGAAATACACAAACATTGTGGAAATCATCTAAGAGATAGTTAAGATTGCCTTACTTTTCTCACTGCTATTTCCTATGAAATTTTCATTATTTTATTATTCATAATTGATATATTATTATTTTTTTGGTTACCTAACGTTACGTCTCATAAGAAGCACCTAATTTAAATATAAGAAATACTTACCTAAAGTAAAAAAAGCCGGGTATGTTACCCTTGGGTTTGCAAGACAAAACCATACAACTCTATCATTTTGTTACGATATTATAAGTAACAAATAATAAACACAAAATTATAGTCACAATTTAATAAACACTAATCACTAAAATAAGAAGGTTTTTATCAATCCAAAAAAATTCTGCAACCACAAATATAGGTACTCAAAAAGCAAAACAATCGGCACAAAGGGCACAAACCACAACGAAAATGACGAATAATGAGACGACGACGGTTGACGATACAGCGCGGATATATTTTTACGCGCCGTGCGCGCCCTTGTACCAAAAACCTTAGGGCAACCTAAGACCATTACGGCTCTCATAAAGTATAATGTGTTATAACAATTTATCTTTAAGTGGGAAAAAAATTTTGATTTGTATTGCGCAGAATCGGCGGGGGCCAACTCTGACAGTTATTTTCATATGGGCTGGACATTTTTGATCGAATGGGCCATAGCATTGGGCTTCCATACACCTTTAAACTTCCTTGGTACCAGCCTACCCTGCATAAAAATTACATTTTTTTCTTTACTTTCTACTTTATTTGGGGTTTTTATTTGTAATTAAATAATAATTCGACTCATCTCAAAATTAAGCTTTATATCTATTTTAAGAACACAAATTATTATGTTTTAAAACAACACTTTTTTATTTTGCTTGAAGAATAGAAAGTCTCTAATTATATAAAAAAGAAACAGCTGTGAATTGTGGTATGTGAAACGTTTACTTTGCGGCCTAATGACCTCGTACTAATACCAGGATTTCCTTCGGCAATTTCCAATTTTTTTTTATATTTCCCAGTTATGTAGCCCCCAGGATTTCTCGGTTGCACACATCCCTTTAAAACT
>JAHBCN010004189.1:15000-66571 GCA_019359885.1 Listronotus oregonensis | reverse complement strand
AAATTTTGGTTTTTCCCGTATATCTTTGGAACTATTCGAAAATCTGACACATTTTAAACGGCATTTTGTTGGGCAAGTAAATGCGCAACTTTGCCTTAATTTAACCGACTTCGTATTCCATGGTTTCCAAAATCCCCATGGATACACTCAAATTTTTTACACCCTGTACATATTTCAGTTCTAAAAATGTCAGCATATTCCGAACATGTTAAAATTATTAAATTAAATAGTTAATATTTTCATTTTAATATTACAATATCACTAAATAAAACAAAACCTACTTATACCAAAGATTTGCTATAATAAAACCAAAATTTAAATATTTAATTTGAGTATATCATATTCTTAGAAATACAATTGTAGGCTCAGATTTAAAGTACGATATTTTATTTTAAACATACTAACATTTCCGAATTAACTTTTCAGATTCGGTAGAATCTTCAATATAACAAAATCATATATTTATTTCTAAAGAAACTTTTGACTTATACTGAGCTACTGATATCTTCATTCTAAATCTTTATAGTAACAATTTGATTCAATTGCATGCATAAAAATAAATCTTTCATATGTTACAAATAACGATGTGTATATTTAATTTAAATAAATTTAAATGAAGATTTTAAATTCTCAAATTAAAACGATATAGTCTTGGGGATATACAAAGCTAAGATAACCTTAAACTAATATTATTATGCTTAAATTTAGTATATTCTTTTTTCCGTGTATTGTATTGTAGTAAATGATGGCGCTCGGCTCAAAATGTTGAAAATATATTGGGGATACCCTGCATTAGTTAATCCTCTCAAATCCCAAACTTTTCGCAAAGTTGGAGATGTTTCGGGGGGGGGGACGTTTCTTTATATCTTTAGGAGTGAGGAATGCCCCTTCTAGATATTTTAGTCTTTTGCGTGTTACTTTCATGCATATAATATATTTCGCGGTTTCGTTCGATTTATCACAAAACCTGCAGCGTTCAATGTCAGTCAATTCCATCTTATTGAGGTGATACTAGAAGGCCGTGTCCTGACAGGAAGTTGGTGATTATCCTGAGCTCGTTTTTTTCTTAACTAAAAAAATAGCTTCTTAGTATACTTAGGCGAATGTGAGATAAACCTTGATTGTGAGTTATTCTTTGGGCTACTCGCTAAACAGCCAAAGAAGAAACTTCTTTGGCTCAGGGTCATTGGCGGCTTTAAGGTATTTAGGCTATGTAACTTTTTCAGGACATTATCTGTCATATTTTATCTGATATTTGTAAATTACACAAAAATTGCATTTTTGAACTTTTGTCACTTTTCTTTTTCTTCCTAAATGACGAGATGGCCACCGACATCGAAAAGGCTTCGTAAGTAGCACACCTTTGGCCTCGTTTTTCTTCCATAATTTATTTTCATTAAAACATACGCTTGAATAATTTAAGTTTTAACAGGCCCGCCGGCCTCATGTGACTACGTTCTCGAATTCCTCGGTTTGCTTTTTTACATCTTAAGTCGTATGGTCTCGAATTAAAACTGTTTTCTTCGAGTAAAGATTACGAACTCGGAAATGTTCTAATCTAAACTATATTTTATTTTTGGGGTATGATTTCATAGTGAATATTCTACTTTAAACCTAAGTAAGATAGTTAAGTTTTAAGTTTAAACATTACTATTGTGTTGTAAGCCTTAAGAAGACTTTGTAAAGAAAGTTTCTATACATTTTTATGTTCTAGAAAATACTTTACATTTTTTGTTCATTAAAAAAATATATATTTTATAAATAAAGGACTTCTAAAAACTTTTATAACGTGATCCTATTAAGTATATATTTATAAGAGATGCTCCAAGTGGCAAAAAATTTATAGCGCAATAATTTAAACAATTTTTAATGTCTTTAATGAAGACGGGGGTCGGAAAAAAAATGTTAATTAACAATAGCCTTACTTGTTGAAAAATGAAGGAGCTTTTTTTTTAAGGTCTTAATTTTTAATAGTTTCGGAGTTATTAGCAAAAAAGTAAAAGCCTTTTTTTTAAACCTAATTTATTAATAACTTTTACGTGAAAAAATCATTTAAAAACATCTTTCTAGACATCATTCCAAATCCAATAAGCTATCGCTCATATGTTTAGGAGCTTTATCTCGAATTAACACGTTTTTGAACTTGTTGACTAGACTTTCATCTCGGAGCGAATATAGGAACGTAGTCTGTTAGAATGGTCGTATCGTCGGGTTCATTCTTCACCGTCTCTTTTGTTCTTGGTTGTAGCACACAACGCAATGTTGTGTATTTTTTTTTGAACGATCGCTCCACTCATTCGCACGAGGTTTCTAGCGACCTTTACCTTGCAATGCGTATGGACGGACGGCTAGACATTCGATTTCGTCTCGAGGACGAATCGGCTGCTTTTTGCAATTTCTGTTCGGTCTTTCGTTTAAATTTTTGCAAGGTGAACGAGGCGGCGAAGTTTAATTGATCGGAATAAGGATATATACAGGATAGATCAATAAATTTCGTTTAAAACGCTAGGAATTTACTGCTTAAGCCAGTTTGTTAGTTTACGGAAAAAGTTACTTGACGCACATATTCAGCTAGCCGTCGCAACGTCAAGAATATACGAGATTTGGGATACACACATACTCCTATTTATTGAAATGAGCGCTACTAAAAATCTTATGTCCTACTCGAATATAATTATTTCCTATTACCATAATTACTAGACCAGAGCTGGGTAAGAATCGAATCCAGGAGTCGATTCCTTTTTAAGAATCCGAAGGCTGGAATCGATTACTTTTTAAAAATAGGATCCGGATTTGTTTTATAATTTTAAAATGATCAGGAATCAATTGCTTTTTGGAGGGATCCGATTCCTTATATTTCTAATTTGAGACAAATTGTTTATAAATGCCAAAATTCGTCATTTTAAATATGACAAATTCCAAATTTTGACCATAGATTATTAATTTCCAGATTTCGACTTACCAGCCTTAAACACCCTTATATCCTGAATCTAAAGCAAATAGGTTTATAAATGACAAAATTTACCATTTTGCATCTTTCATTTTAAATTTCCAAATTTTTAGCCAAGATTCTTAATCAGCATCACATTGATTTTCGGAAAAAAAAGATAAAGAATTTTAAAACATCCGCCTATTAAAATCTTTAATTAGGGAAACACACCTAACGTGATTTTTAACCAAAATATGTTGTTTTACGGGTCCAGAGAAACAACATTTAAATGAAACAATTTTTTTGTAACCATAGCGTGTGGTGTCTCAGGAATCACATTTAAAAATCTTATGAAGATCTTACATCGTAAGTGTTGGAATACAGTTGGAAAAAATGTTCTAATGTTACGGGGTTTTATGTTGATCTCAGAAATAACATATTCAAATTTAAAGAATATTTACCAAAAACTAATTTGGCTAAGGGTTACAGCACTTGAAAATGAGGCTAAAATTATATTTCTTGGCTCAGTTGCAGAGGTTTTGCGCAAACCATGACCAGTATATTTGTCCATATTGCTTAGACGCAGGTATTTTGCAATAAATGGAAGGAATCTTGCCTAAAGGCGGGTACGCATATGAGCACGTACGCGAATGAGGCAACTCGAGGACGCATGACCATACGTATGTGTACGTCCGAACGAGGCGTGCAAATTTGTTTGAAACCGTATGCATTCGGCCGCGACCCGATCCAACTGTTGTCGGTACATCAAAGTGAGGCATCGCCTCGTGGGCTGCTCATCTGTGCTCAGTGTGGATGGAAATAAAAATTCATTTCGAGACAGCCACGTGTTGTTGGTTTGTAGTAGTAGTGTGTGTCTCGCATATTTTTAATAACAATATTACGAGTATTTTTTTAAATGCAACAATTGAATGGTCTCAGCAAATTGTGCAAGTGCTTCTTGAAGAATATAAAAAAATGGAGATCTTATGAAAACCAAGACCCCCGTTGTATTATAATACCATTAAAAAGGCAGACGCTTGGCGAGAAATAGCTGAGATTTTAAATGTAGAGGTTCAAGAAATTAAAAAGAAAATCAAAAGTCTAAAGGGCTCATTCAGACGAGAGAAAAGTATAGTAAAAAAATGAACTGGTAGAGATCGAACGCTGTAAGAATAACACCGATACGTCACGGTCTCATATGGCTACCTGATATAAAACCGTGACGTATCGGTGTTGTTCTAACAGCGCAGCGTTCGATCTCTACAGGAAAAGGTTTGTTAATGACATTTTTGAAATTTCGCACCTGCGCACGTTCAGCGTCATCAGAATCTGAATTGGCCATATTTATGAACTACTAAAACACAAGAAAATGCTCACCACATTTATGGATCGATTCCGTACAACGCCTCGTGCGTCCACTATTCAGGTTCCCAAAAAATTATTTTTTCCCGAGGCCGCACCGAATCCGAGGCAAATGGTTCGGCCTCGGACTGCCTCATTCGCGTTCGTGCTCATATGCGTACCCGCCTTAATATGTTTATCTCAACTGGCTGTGAAAAACGACAGTTACGGTAACACAAAAGAATATATTGATGTTGCAATTCGTCGGGCGTAAAGACCAATAAGTTCTCAGTAGCTATAAATAACCCATCTTCTTTATATCAAGAATTATGATGACACGCTTTTTATCATTCTTTGTTTCGGAATTATTAACTATTATCACGGATCCTCTATCTTTTATATGTTCATTCAACATATTAACTAGCTCTATGCGGCAGCACCCACCAAATAGTGTTTTAAAAAACCGTTTTTTTTTTCAAATGTGAAAAAAAAAAAACGTTTTTTTCCCAAAAAAAAACGATCAATTGGGAAAAATTCAGTTTGTTTTAATTTTTATTGTACTTAATTATATTAATAAACCTTTTAGGTGATTTTTGGTGAATATTTTTTAGTATTATTTTTTGTATCGGTTTACCTATATAAATTTCTAGTCATATTACCAACCTGCCAATGTTATGTGACAATATATTTATTTCGACGAAGAAAGTTTTGATAGTGAGAGTTCTGGGGGTGATACCGAAAAATTTGAATAAGCTTTAGGTGCGTGTTTATTTGTTTCATTACGTTTTTAATCATTACGACTTCGTTTTTAAATTTTTGGATTGTTGTTTGCTTTACTTATTTTACAATGTTTAATACTGTTTTGTTTACTTTTGTGAACATTTTGCTAATAAAGATTAAAATATAATTGGAACTAGAATTTTTCAATATTTTGGGTTTTTTCTGATCCTTTGGAAAAACCAACGAGGCGTTAAAACATTAACACCAAATATCAGAGCCACACTAACACCAAATAACAGAGCGACTTGTAAATCAAAAAAGTTTCATTGGGAGCTTCACGGATAAATTTTAGCACTTCGTCTCGAGTCAAAATTTTCGATTTCTTCGCTTCATATCCTTTTGATCCTTGCTGGCCTAACTTGCAATATTTGCAATGTCTATATTTTTATTTACTATTAATGTCTTCTTTAACATTAAAAATTTGGTCCATGGGGAATTAGGAGTAAATGTTTCAGACCATATGCGATACACATAATTGGTAATTAATATAATTTACAACAGCAATTTTAACATACCAATTCCTGGAAATATTCAAGTAGCACCGTGTTTTTCATAATTTTCCAATCTCCAAACCTTTTATATTCTTTATCATAAGCGTCTTTAGACCCTTTGGGATAAGATGACACAGGCACACAAAAAAAAGTTCTGAACCTGATATATGAAGTACCATCCGGTATGTTTTTCGGTGCGCTTAAAAAGAATCTGAAATCAGAATTTATCCATCACCCTTAGATTTTGCCCCAGCAAGCCCATAGCACCCCCCCGAAGGGTCAAAATTTTGTTCATTTGGAAAATATATAATAAATATCTGACCATACGTTTTTTGATGTTGTAAAAACGAATATGAAGTTAGAATTTACCCATAACCCTTGAATTTAACCCTAGCAACCCCTAGCATCACCCCAGAAACCACCCTAAGGGTAAAATTTTATTTTATTAGAAGAATTAAAATAAATATCTGACAATACGTTTTTTGGTTTGCTAAAAATGAAAATAAAGTCAGAATTTACCCATCACCCTGCTTAATGGGTAAAACTTTATTCATTTAGAATAGTTGTAATAAATATCGGGCAATACGTTGTTTGGTGTACTGAAAACGTTAGATATTTATTTTAATTCTTCAAATAAAATAATTTTTTTTGGATGGTTGCTGGGGATTGCTAGGGTTAAATTCCAACTTCATATTCGTTTTTAGCACGCCAAAAATCGTATTGTCAGATATTTATTATATCTTTTCCAAATGAATAAAATTTTGACCCTTGGGGAGGGGGTCTGGGGGGTTGCTGGGGCAAAATCTAAGGGTGATGGGTAAATTCTAACTTCATATTCGTTTTTAACACGCCAAAAACGTATTGTCAGATATGTATTATATTTTTTCCAAATGAATAAAATTTTGACCCTTTGGGATGGGGAGTGCTGGGGGGTTTCCGGGGCAAAATCTAAGGGTGATTGGAAAATTCTAAATTCAGATTGGTTTTTAGCGCACCGAAAAACATACCAGAAGGTACTTCACATATCTGGTTCAAAACTTTTTTTTGTGCCTGTGTTATCCAAAGCTTTGACAGCATTTACAGCAATAGGGTCCTTGCACGCAAAATAAATGTTTATAATTTCTATGTAGTTCGATTAAATATGGGTCTAAAATTGCGTGTGTAAATTAGTATACTGATAAATAAAGTAACTTCTGAGATATTTCAAAAATAAAAGTACTAAAAATTCAAATTTTCTAAAACGATTCTGATTGGATAGCGTCATCACTAGGTAATAATTGCCAAATCTCAACTTAATTGTACTGTTTGACAAAAACTTGAAATACCTATTTGATTTGTGAGATGAGAAATGAACTCGTGTAAAAATCTCTGCTCGTATTACTGTCATAAAACTGATAAAGAATACTTACATCAAAGTGATCTTCACAAACAAACAAACTAGATGTTGAAGATAACCTTTCAGGATCACGTCCCCCTGCTTGAAGCCATAGATTCCTTAAAGCCTTATCAGATGGAACTTGAACAAAAGTCTTTCCAGGCATATTAATAGACGTATTTTTGCAATGAGTAATTATACACCAACGGTAAACTTTACTCATTTTGAGACACAACCGTAAAAACCCAATACAAATCACACAGAACAAGAGCACGATAAAATGAAAAACAAATATTGCAAAAGCGAGGTTATAAAACCGCCAGTTCAATGCGTACATCTAGTGTACATCTCCACTGTGTCATTGTACCAATGCCAAAAATTGTACTACTAGGCTATTTGGCAACGCAGACATTTACCTATAAATGACGTCATTTATAAGTAACCTAACAGAAAGCGTTTTCGCGGGACCTTTGAATTTCGAAGTTATTAAATCGAAATATCGGCAAAAAAGCGAATTAAAGAAAAAACGAAGTAGTAGGTTTTGAAGAACGGTCTATAATAGTGCAAACGACATCATTAAAAAAAAATGTGCAAGGACCCTATTCTATTCGGAATCAACGAAAAATCTATTATTTTTACATGAATTTCAGTTTTGACTTTGGCACAGCACAACAATGAACACTTATTACCTTTATATATTTATCAACCATGTAGGTAAAAAAACTATTCGTAATTTTATTTTTTCTTTTAATTTAACTTGGAATTATCTGAAGTAGTACATAAAATGTTGTAGGCATTACTTCATGCCTATAACCTCGGCCTAAAGGCCTTCGACTTTGTAAGATTGTTGCTCTCGGAGGCATAAACATCTTTATAATGCCCTTAATACATAAATAACTATAATTTGTGTAACACCAAATAATTATTGTTTAATTTTTTTACACAATCCTTGGAATAATTCTGGCCTGTATAAATCAGACCTGAGACCCATTTTAACAACAATGTATGTTTTTAGTTTTACCAAAAAACAAAATATTCCTCCTTA
This sequence comes from Listronotus oregonensis, assembly GCA_019359885.1. Taxonomy (NCBI): domain Eukaryota; kingdom Metazoa; phylum Arthropoda; class Insecta; order Coleoptera; family Curculionidae; genus Listronotus; species Listronotus oregonensis. The sequence continues at coordinate 58,610 of JAHBCN010004189.1, read as the reverse complement.
TTTCGGCGCGTTCATTCTATAGAGCTTTTAACTCCTACACCCTCTTTTTTTGATGCCTCAAAGGGCCGTCCTCGTTCCATTTTGATGCTAATGGATGCCATGACTAGGCGATTTTTTTGAATAGATCCATAATATTTCATAATGGCCCAAGAATAATTTGGGGTTCCGCTATGCATGGACTTGCCTATTTAACAAAAAATATTTGGGGTACACAAAATGAGATACATGACATGATTTCGCCGCATACATATATACTGTTTTTGTTAATCGATGTTAATTTTTTTTTGTATGGATGATTGATTAAACCGAAAAATATTTTGTGTAATAAATGGTTGTGTGTGTTTAAGTCAAAAATAGGAAAAATATTTGTACCCGCAACTGTCTTCATAGACATCGATCCCGGTTTTAAAGAAGGGGAGTAAAGAACGACCTTTTTTCGTTATCATATTCGTAAAAATGTAAAGTTTTAATTTAGTCAGTTATATTTTATACTATATTACACTTTTGAGACCCATCTAGTCCTAAAACACATCGTCCATGAGGGCGATTACGTAAAAAGAATATATATTATATATATATATATATATATATATATATATATATATATATATATATATATATATATATATATATATATATATATATATATCTGGGAAGGCTCATAGGAAAAAAGTTTATGGAAACTTGTCATAATATTTTTGGGTTTTCTATGGATTTCGAAAGAATTCCCACATATTCTGGGACACCCTGTATAGTAAACTTTCAAAACTCAATATTTTTTTATTTATTTTTTTTTAAATTTCCAATACTTCGATTTATATTGCATTAGTTTTTAAAAAATATCATAAGAACCGTTTTCGAGATATTCCGAAATGAATGCATGGCACATGCACGATTTCATTGTTAATATCTCGCTTCACAGACGATAAAAAATTGTCTTTTTTCAAGTAGATAAAAGACACTTTTATTAACCCTTTATTTCAATTTTATTTAATTCTTAAGAAAATCCGTTTTACGAGTGAACTACCTTAAGCCATTAAACTTGACGAAATAAACGTTCTTTGTTTTATTCCTATAAACATTAAGACAAAGAGCAAGCGATTCCAAACCTGAAACGTAATAAAATTTTGTAAGAAATCGACCTTGATAGTCCCTTACACCTAGTCGATTAATGCTGAAACTGAAAAAAAAAATGTTACAAAAAAACCATTTTATTACGGCGCAATTTTCCGGTTCAATTATTCATTGCTTCAGCCAAACTGCGGCCTATAATCCGCGGCCACGCAATGTAACGACAGCAAAAACAGCTGTGTTGTTTTAAAACACAACTAAAAATGAGATTGCCTAATGGATAGGTTGCGTCGATGTATATATATGTATATACGAAAACCCCAATGTTTAAGGGCATTGACACGCTTTCATTTTTTAACGCATGCGAGCATCTGGTTTTTGGGTGATATCATTAATCATTGCCTTCTTTTGTTCTACAGGGTGTTACTAAAATAATACAGTGCATTCGTAAAGTACTGGATAGATTCGTGCTAATCGCTTTTGGGAAAAAACGCTCGAAAGCGTAAATTTTTGCTTGCGCATTTATTCGAAAAGATTTGATATATACAGGGTGATTCCTGTGGGTGACACTCATTTTTTATGATGGAGTTAAAAAGAGCACAAGAGCACAAACAAAAAAAAAACGCTTTTACAATTTTAATGGCCTGTTACACCAAAGCTATCTTAAGTAGATTTTCACTAAGAAGCATTTAAAATTAAGGACAACTTATAGTTTTTTTGCTACTTAGGAAGGCGGCAACGTTGCATCATTCTCTTTTTTGATTGTCGGCCTTTTCAATGCGACAACAGAGTAGATTGATGACACATAGATCTTTCCTTTTTTAGCTTGTGTGTGATAAAATGAAAGTAGTGATTGAACTTAAATTTCTGAAAATATTGAATCTTCTACATTTTTTTCAAAAATTGTCACGATATAGAACTATGTTAAAACTTTTAAAAACTCTCGGATAATTTTTTGTTGTAAGGTTTAAATCAAAATAAAAAAAAGATATAGGGCGCTTAACTTTACGGCCATAGAAAGGAAACAATTACACAGGTCCACAAAAAAAGTGGTTTGTGCTGGGTGTCGCGGTTGGACTTAAATTTTCTGGCGTATTTTCTGCTTAACACGAATCTGAAGTCAAAATTGGGGGTCAAATAGCAAAAAAAATCGAGAAAGGACGATTTTTTTAGATTTAAGACGTCAATATCTCAAAAACTATAAAAAAATACATTAAACTTTATATGACATGAACTATGTATTTTTACAAGACCTTTAATTTAAGTTATATAACCTTGTTGTCTAAATGCAATATTTTTCGACTTATAATCAAAAAACCGGATTTTCAGGATTTTTTCAAGGTACCCCTGGAAAAATTTGCAAATTATTTTTTTTATTTTTGGATTTTTTCCGCAAATTTTAAGTGATTTGGGATTTATTTAAAATTATAATAATAATATTTATTATAAAAAAAAAACGAAAATCACATTAATAAAAAAATTTATTTTTTTCCTATTTTGGACTGAATTTTTTTGTCAAAATTATATTTTTGTTTATATCTCCTTTATTATTTATCTTATTAAAAATGTTAATAAAACTTTTTATATAGACAATTTAAAAAGTCTAATTTTTTGTTTTATGAATTTTTTTGTATCTCCTATAGTTTATATAGCCGTAGTCCAAACATTCCGTGGTAGCAGCCTTCAATGTACCGTATCGGTTCTTTTTTTGTGTATTTCTCGATTTTTTGCTGTTTGCCTTCCCCCCAATTTTGACTTCAGATTAGTGTTCTGCATAAAAAATTATAAACCAGAAAATCCTAGTCCGACACCCAGCACACACACACCACTTTTTTGTGGACCTGTGTTATTGTCAATAATTATGAGATATAAACACATAATTAAAAACAAAAAAAACCTTTATTAATTAATAGTAGCCAACCCTAAATCTTTTACATAGGGGAAAGAGAAATTTTCTCAACGTTCGATTCTAAAAAAAAGTTTAATTTTTAATTTTTTTTATCTATCTGACTTACAGGGTAGAAGAGCGATTTAACAAACAAGGGTATTAATGGGGCGATTAATGATCGAGGTCTTTAACGTGCGAGACTAGCAAGCGCGTTAAGGGTTGAGATCGTTAATCGTCAATTAACGCCCGAGTTAGTTAGAGATCGAACGCTGTTAGAACAACACCGATACGTCACGGTCTTATATCAGTTTGCCATATGAAAACGTGACGTATCGCGGTGTTGTTCCAAAACACCTACACTACTGTAGGTGTTATTGGTTGTTCTAACCGCGTTCGATCTCTGCAATATTTTTTGGCGATCGTTTTGTTTTTATATGGGGAAAATAATAATTTCTCTTGATTATTTTTCGGGATGTATTTTAATTTTAGGCAACCAACTTGACAGGTGCTTTAATAACTGTTATTCGAGTGACAAGTTTGTAATTAATTGCAATGTTTGTTTTGTGTATTTTTAGTTGCCTATACTATAATCATTAATTAATAAAAAATCATGCATTAATAAGGGCTATTAATGAATGATTTTGTGTACGTTAATAAAACCCATAAATAGTTTATTTCTAAGTAAGTTACTTATTAAAAAAAAAAAAGATGAAACAGATCATTTTCGATAAAAATGTAGTCTACTTGGTCAGGTGCGTCTGAAAGATTGTTGATACCGACGAAACGCATTCAAACACGCAAAACCTTCACGGTCTAGTCGGTAGACAAGAAAGTAATTTATTATTGTTTGTTTATGAGGGTTAGTAATCTATTCTACTGCTTTAATTGTACTTTTGAAGGGTTCCCTATGAAAATTATAATTGCCACTTTAATTTTTATGTATAATATTATGGTTAAATCGAATTCGTCGCATTACCGACTTTAATTATTCGAAGAGGTTGTATTATTTCGGAGTATTTAAAAATATTTCTTTTCTAATTTTGACACTTAAAGTGACTCTTTTCAAAACTCTTTGACGTTGTTAAATATCTTAGTTTTCAACTAGCTCTAGACATACCCCGGATATTTTGGCTCACGAGCTTCTTGACAGTGTTGACACATGAAACATGCTTTATTATGCAGGGACCCGGCTAAAAAATTACAATTTAATGCAATAATTTGGGGTCTTTTTTGATACGTCCCCGCATTTTTATGTCTGAAATATAATTGGGGAAAATAAAAAGCCGCTTTGCTTACCAGAACTAACCATGAGCGACTAGAACTTAGGGCTTTTGAATTTGTCTAAATTATCCCTACATAGAAGTTAACAAAATTTTAACAACGTATTAGAAAAAACCCGGGGAATATATAATGATATTATATTAAATATATGTTCTAGCATATCAAAAATTATAAAAATTATGTTAGTAACTTCTATGTAGGGATAATTTAGACAAATTCAAAAGCCCTAAGTTTTAGTCGATCATGGTTAGTTCTGGTTAGCAAAGCGGCTTTTTATTTTCCCCAATTATATTTCAGACTTGAAAATGCGGAGACTTATTAGAAAAGACCGGGAACGTTTTAGAAAAGACCCCCAAATTATTACTTTACACATTAAAATTTAATTTTTTAGGTTATAACACTCGTGGCCAAAATATCCGGGGTATGCCCACACGCTAGTTAGTTTTCATAACTAGAGAAGTAAAATTTTTCGCAGCTGGCGATGAAAAGTGACAACGTCAATGAGTTTTTTAAACTCTTTAAAATTTTAAACTTGAAAAAAAAAGAATCATATCATATTCAAAATTTAAAAAAATATTGTGTGAAACGCGTTGGGAAACACTATTTTTCATAACTTACATTCTTTTGCGGAATCTGCTCGTTACGAAAAATAGTGCTTTTCCCAACTGGTTGCACAAATACCGAATATCGATTTATTTTTTCATTTTATTGTAATAAAAACAGTCTTGTTCAAAATTAGAAAAAATCTTGTATGGAACATGTCAGGAACAGTTTATTTTGTGTAATTCGTGCTACTTTGCGGCCTCTCTCTACGCTCGCAAAAATCGCGTTCGTTACACAAAATAAAAAAAAACACTTATGTAAAATATGGGCAAGCCTCTTAAAGTACCAAGATCTAAAATTAGACCAGGTTCTGTCCACAATTTTATTCTAAATAAATAACTGGGGTATGTAATCGATCATCTCAGAAACGACTTGACACAATTTTTTCAAACTTGTGAATTTACATACCAAATCTCATACCTCTATGTGAAACGATAACGAAGTTATGATAGGAGGGAAACCACGCTGAAATATTTCGTGTAATATACACAATGCCGGAACTTGACCTGGCGCACTACCGAGTTTAGTTCAGTTGGCGTAAATAACTAAAATTGCTTCTTTAATTGTATACAGCGTGTCCTAAGATAGGGTCGAATAGGACAAGTGCACCAAAAATGTTTTAATTCACCAAATTTTACTCAAATGGGTGTTATACATGGTCAGTTACAACAAAATTCAAAAAAATTGCTACCTATAATGTGCAAATTAGAACAAAATTTTATTAAGACATTGTTTAGAATTAAAATTTATGTCATAATCTAAAGTTATAGCTTATTAATTTAAACTATGGTTGTTAAAAAATTGTCCTTTCATACAGTAACCATAACAAAAATAATAATTTCTATTTTTTGATTCTTTAATATAAAATGTGTACTGTGATATATTTCCTATTCTTTTGTCATTTTTATTTTTCAACCTTTTTATATTTCTCCCAATAGGATCAGACTTCTAATGAATCCGATATCAGATTGGAATTCTTACATCTCCTCTTACTCGTGTCGCTACCCGATACGAGCACAATGTGTTTTGATGTGTTCTGGTGTCCCTGTCTCCTGGAGAGTAGACGAGCAGACGATCAGATCCGTCATGCCCTCCTCTCCGGTCTGTGACGTGGGTAGCTACCAGGTCCTTGTTACAGGAACCAGATGTTCCTTCCGAAGCTGCATCTCCGGCCTTATCTTATGAAAACGGTCCTATCCGCTTTCTGTTTAAAGCCAGGGAACCCTTTTCCCTATAAAGGCGGTTCTGTCCGCCTTCTGTTTGGATTTAGGTATCCCTTCCTAAGCACCTATTTGTTCGAGATGGATTAGCCCTTCCCCGTGAAACAGACACTTTAGGGGCACCTTTCGAAACGGATTCACCCGTTTCGCTCGGCGCAACTTTGTCTGCTTGTGGCCTAGGGTGGCACCTCTCGAAATGGATTTATCCGTTCAGCGCACCTTTGTCACTTTTTCCTTTGAAAGCGGTTCTGTCCGCTTTCTGTTTGGAGCTAGGGAAGTAGTAGTCCACCACGGCAGAGCCCCGCATTACCGCAGTAAGGCTAGATACTCTGAGCGGTCGCCCTGTATATCAGAGGCACCGTTGGAGACACCTGTTTAAGGCACAGGATGTCATTCACTCATTAGCACGGTATGCTAACACCTTGAGTTAAGCCTTGTGTTCATCTTAGCTTCGGATCTCATTCCATACGCTAGCCAAAAGAGTTGCCAATAACCAGCAACTCTAGCGCATAAAAAAATCCTACTGGGCCCAATCACGACAACGACGTGTGAACACAGCGGTGGGTAATCCTGTAAAGACTCTTTTCTTTTCGTTTATTTTTTATTTATCGTTACACTCCTAAGCACGATAATACTCTCTGTAGTATTTTGATAATTTTTACCTATGTAGTTACAATGACATGTAAATTGTCGTATCACTTCAAAAATCGGAAGAAATCATCAATAACGTGTTTATTGACTTTTCGAAGACAAGTCTAAAGGTAGCTTTATTGTTTAATGAAAAACGAACAGTTATCTGGTCCCGCCTGCCATACTGAATAAATATGAAAGAAAGATTTATGGATGGTCTGGAAGAATAAAGTTTCTCGTTACGGTTATACAAATGTAAACATTTAATAAACAACTAAGTAACCCATTTTTTTTAAATTTAATAAAAAACGAATTTCACATTGAAATATAAAAATATATATTTCCGCGTTTTACTCGCACCAAGGGCGTCAGTGTGTGCGGATTGGGGAAGTTAAATCTGAGGCAACAAAGGGGAGGCAGTCTGGGGGTTACAGCGACAGCGTCGGCATGGCAACGGACACGGCCGGAACGCCAGACTTCAGGGAGCCGGGAGAAAAGAGCGGGCGTTTTTAGGCGGACCCTTCCGCATTCGTCCAGATATCACTGATCGGCAGGATCTTAATTAACTTGTTTTAATTTTCTTTATGACATTGCTCTGCTTGTTATTTGGTGTGTGAATCTAAATTAAGCAGAATTCCTGAACATTTGCGATACATTAGTATACAATGCTTTTCCCCATATCATAATACCGCTATCGTTCCACATAAAACTATGAGATTTGATATGTAAATTTACATAAGTACTCTAAATACCTGTGAAAAAATTGAAAAAGGTATGTCAAGTGGTTTCTTAGATATTCGAATTTAAAAATCGCTCATTTTACTACTGTCTGACTGACTGACTCATTGACTCATCAGCAGAGCTGTCCCAATTACTTTTAAAAAGTAATTCAATTACAATTACCAATTACTCTTCTAATTAGTAGTAAATTTATTTACCAATTACTACATTTTGAAAAAAGTAATTAATTATCAATTAAAACTAAAAGTAATTGAATATTTTAGCAACTACTCTATTTAAATTGTCATATACAGGGTGTCAAAAAAGTCAGGAATATTGCTAATTATCTTTCAATCATTTTTGACGAAAATTTAGCTGGCAACACAATTTTAAAAAAAGCGTCAGATAAATGTAATTTCACTTTCCAAAGTATACAGGGAAAGCCAAAAAGTAGTATCAACTTAGGTTTTTTAAATGGAAACCCCTGTATATTTTTATGTATTCGAATAGATCTTTTTAAGCCAATTTCAACGGTATACAGTTTTATTTGTTTATCTGTCAAACTGATCGAATTATACGATTTAAAATTTTTCGAATAAGCTATAATTTCTACAAAGCACTTGAGAGCTAATTTTAAATAGGAACATAAAAACAAAGTAAATTATGTAGATGTTTCAACTTTAACAGGTTTTATTTCTTTAAAACGACAAGTTTTAATAAACGACCAAAAACATAATTCCAAACTGAAATTTTACAAATGGGAACACGTCTTGCAGTAACAATTAGATTACACTACTTTATCAAATGTTCTAATTGTCTGCCATTGTTAGCTAGACAATATCCAAGCCTGTCCCTAAATCTCGTAACAGGTTATCAAAAGTATTCCAACGAATCTCACGCATTTGATTTCTAATTTTTATTTTTAAGTGATCAATGTTTTCGGCCTATCGTTATAAACTTTATTTTTTAAATCCCCCACAAATAAAAGTCCAAAGGATTTAAATCCGGAGACCTGGCAGGCCATTCAATAGCCCCCCTTCTCCTATCCACCGATTTGGAAATTCTCGGTTCAGGAACTGACGCACCTGCAAACCAAAATGTGGGGGAGCACCATCTTGTTGGAACCAAATGTCTCTTCTATTTGGATATAGGATTTCTAACTGTGGAATGACATGTTCACGCAATAATTCCAAAAAAGTTCTGATGTAAGATTTTCCGCAATAAAAAATGGTCCGATAATATTATGACCTATGATACCTGCCCAGACATTCACTTTTTGTGGTCTTTGCGTGTGTGCTTCGGCCATCCATCGGGGATTGACTGCAGACCAATATCTACAGTTATGTCTGTTGACAATACCATGAAGCATAAACGTAGCTTCATCAAAAAAGAAGGCATTTTTGAGAAAAATTATGCTCAGCATTGCACCTCTCCATCATAATTTCGCAGAACTTGCACGTCATCGAAATCATCCTCTGTAAGTTCCTGAACCAAATGAATCTTAAACGGACGAATTTTTTCACTTCCAAATAAATTTTTGACAGACTGGTAAGTAACATTATGATCCAGTCCATATTGGCGAAAGCGATTGAGAGGGATTCTCTTGAACATGCAGTAAAATATCTATTGCCTATCACCACCAGTAGCTGTTTTCGGTCGGCCTGATTTGGGTCTGTGATTTACACTTCCCGTTTCGTTAAATTTCTTAAGCAATTTACTTTAAAAGATTGGTAATTTCGGGTCGATTCGGATAAATATGATTAAATAAATCACACATTCTGCTTGTGATCTCTGCGATCACCGTATCCAATCATCATAAGTATCTCAATTTTCTCTTTTTCAGTTAAAGCCATCGTTCACTAATTAAAATGACTACTGTTGTAATTAGAAATTTGACACAAAATGTCATTTAAGTCAACTGACATTAACAGATAAGTACCTGTATAGGCCGGAAAACATTGATCACTTAAAAATCAAAATTAGAAATCAAATGCGTGATCAGTTTGACAGATAAACACATAAAACTGTATACCATTGAAATTGGCTTGAAAAGATCTATTCGAATACATAAAAATATACAGGGGTTTCCATTTAAAAAACCTAAGTTGATACTACTTTTTGGCTTTCCCTGTATACTTTGGAAAGTGAAATTACATTTATCTGACGCCTTTTTTAAAATTGTGTGCGGCTTGGAAGATATTTGCAATATTCCAGACTTTTTTGACACCCTGTATATTAAACACGATAAAATAAAAAATCTTTTTAAACTACCCCAAACATCAACAGATTTTTCCACAAAAAAAAAAATAACGGTGGCGGTAAGCATCAATCGAAAATACAAAATCGACGCGAAAGCGGCGTTCATCAGATTCAAAGCGGCCCGCCATGTTTCAAAATGCTCTTTCTGGTTGGCCAAAATTTTGGAAGTTTTTCCATATAGCAATGTGATTGAATTAATTTTTAGGTAATTTATTTACCTTATAAGTAGTCGAATTACTTTCTAAGTAATTAAATTACTTAAGATTCGTGAAAATCAATAACCAATTACAATTACATTATCCCACTAATTGATAATCCAAATACAATTACCTTTTCCGGAAAGTAATTGAATTAAAGTAATTCAATTACTGAGAAGTAACTGAATACGATTTTTCAATTATTTTAATTCAATTACCGACAGCTCTGCTCATCAAAATTATGAAGTTTTTCGGGAGAGAGCAGAAACTTAAAACGTGGTATTAAAGTAATTTTTAGAACACAAGTAAAGACATTTTTTTAAAAACTGCACATTTGTAATACCGGATATTTAGGAGGTATTTTAGAAATTTGCAATCTCATTGAACCTAAGTTTCTGAAGTCATAATTGTCTTAAAATTTAACGTGCAGGTTTTACTAAGTAAATAAAATTGCCAAATTTTATTCATTAGACCCCCAACCAGCGGCAATATAAGGAACCTTAAAACGAGCAATTTTCTTACGTCATGTTCAGTCTAAAGGAATAAAAACTAATTTTTTGAAAAGAACTACACTTTTTCTCATTTATTATATTTATTATTTTATTATTAAAGTTAAGAAAGGTTATATTTTGAAAAAAAAAATAAATTTAAATCATAAATTCGTGTTTTGCTTATTTAAGGTAGTTCACACGCGAGAGTCGTAGACAAAATTATAACCGTATAGTAAGTAAAGCCCTGCCCGTCTACAATTCAAACGCCCAATCTCGGATGGACATCTTTTATCTTCGTTTCTTCCATGCCATCCGCGCCAAACTCGCCCATCTCTTTCTAACAAAAATTGATTGTTAAACGGGCCGGGACTAGTACCAGGACGGATCATTATATTTTTTCTTATTTTAGTTTAATTCGTGATGTAGTATTTTAAATTAACCTCAAATTTAGCGCTGTTCCAAATAAGATCATATACGCAAGTTAGAAGTTCTTAAAGCTTGAACACATTATTTTTGTAGAAGACTGTACACACAACATATGAGGTCTGTTCGTTATTTAATTATATTTTTACACTATTTTATACTTTTTGGACCCCTTATCCTAAAATACGCCTTCCATAAGGGCGATTACGTAAAAAGAGAATAAAATAGTGTACACTATTTCTTATCAACAAACAGACCTAGTAAACTTTCAAAAAACTATATTTTTTTAACAAATCGGTCAAAAAATTAAGGTTTTTTTTTTTATTTTCCAATTTTTTGATTTAAATTGCGTTAGTTTTTTAAAAATATCGTAAGAACCGTTTTCGAGATATTCCGAAATGAATGCATGGCTTTTATACATGACAGATATTGACAATGTTAATTATGCACAATTTGATTGTTAATATCTCGCTTCACAGATAATAAAAAATTTTTTTTTTAATTAGATAAAAGACACTTTTATTAACTCTATATTTCAATTTCATTTAATTCTATGGTTTTACAAGTGAACTACCTTAAGGTCAAAACTTATTAAACTAACTGTTATGTCTCGAATGCCAACTACCTTAGATATTTGTGCATTTTTGCAAATTTAAACTGGATAAGTTAGCCTACATCGTCTTTTGGCATTGGCTAAGCAGTGGGAAAAAACGGGGGATCGAAAAGAACGGAAGACGAGTGGGCGGGAGGCGCGGGAATATTACGGGGGCGCAGGCACCTGAACGCCATATATTTTATTCATAAACTACGTCGTTAACTACGTCGTAGTGTGTTTAACGGGAGAAGGTTCGAGATGAAAAATTAATTTAATTAATGAATGCTAAAAGGCGGTGGTTAGTGTGTAAATTATAAAATAAGGGCTCGATATGTAGACCACGTTATATAATTTACCGTTTGGGGGAAAAGTTATAATATATTTACGCTAAATTCGAAGCCTCTATTTTTTTTTTACTAGCGGACCCGACAGACGTCCTTTTTTAACTACGAATATTATATTCAAATTGGTATACTTAATAAAAAAATATCCCAAAAACATCTATCTATCTATCCATCCATCTATCTATCTATATATCTATATATTTATCTAATCTATCGTCTATCTATCTATTTCTAATTTTTCGCACAACTTTCTTAATTTTTTTTAATGAAAACCTTCCCTTCTGACAATAACAAACAACAAAAAAGAATTAGCGAAATCCTTCCAGCTGTTTACTCGTGATGCTGTGACCAAGGGAAATAGGGATTCATTTTTTATATATGACGAATGCTCTAGATTATTTACATACGTAGTGCCATCTTTCCGTAAAATTTAAAAACGTATACATCCTGTGAAGAGAATATTTGAAGATGATATTTTTGCCTTTTTCTCATAGAAGACGCTACAGTAAAAAATATCACTTGCGTGGTAGGTAAGCTTTCTTAGATTTTTCGCCCATCTCTCTCTAACAAAAGTTGATTGCTGAACGGGCCGAGATTAGTACTAGAACGAATCAATATATTTTCTCCTATTTTATTTTAATTTGTAATGCAGTATTTTGAATAGACCACAAATTTAGCGCTGTTCCAAATAGTATCGAATACGCTTTATCAAAAGTTAAAGGTTCTCAATGCTTGAAAATATTATTTTTGTATGAGACTGTACAAAACACATGTAAACTTTTAAAAATCAATATTTTTTACAAAAAAAATCCTTTTTTTAATTTTCCAATACGATTTATATTGAATAGGTTTTTAAAAAATATCGTAAGAACAGTTTTCAAGATATCCCAAAATGGATACAAGGCTTTCATATCTGACAGATATCGACAATGTTAATTATGCACAATTTTATTGTTAATATCTCGTTTAAACAGACGATAAAAAAAATCGTTTATTTGTCAATTAGATAAAAGACACATTTATTAACCCTATATTTCAATTTCATTAAATTTTTAAGAACAGTCGTTTTACGCGTGAACCACCTTAAGTTCAGTATAAATAAGTAACAGGAATTCTAAGAGCTTTTTGATTAAAAGGTTTCCTTTTAATTATTGTCTAATTTACATTAACTTAGTTTTAATATGTTCGGTAAATTAATGTTTTTTTTTTGTTTACAGGTAAGCTAAGCTAGGCCATTAACTAGATAAGTTTGTGGTAAGTGATAATGTTAAGACGAATACTCCTTACACCCTAATGTGCACCTGTACGATTGTACGGGTGCACACGTACAAACGTACACACGTTATTTCATAAATGACTAAATTTATGAAAAAAATTTAAATGACAAACTTGTAGAAAATTTAATTTTCTAGAAAAAATACCTTTGAAACGAATCGCTAATATTGATATTCCTAGAGATTAGGAAAATAACTTTTTGATAAAATGAAATTTTTGAGAATTTAAATTTTTCATAACTCCGATATTAAACTAAAAGTCATTGCTCTATATGTCGAAAAATATCAATATTAGCGATTCGCTTCAAAGGGCTTTTTTTATGGAAAATTCAATTTTATACAAGTTTGTAATTTGATTTGTTTTTCATAAATTCAGCCAGCCGAAAACCCCCCTAACCCCCCCCCCAAAATCACCCTTAAAGGTCTCCAAATCCTCAGTGACCTTTAAAGCTGATTTTAAGGGGAGGGGGTTTGGGTTTTGTACCCATGAAGACTTTTGATCAGCGTGTTGAAAACTATTACTTTGCAAAGTTTGAAAACAATTGGCCGAAACCCAATTTCCATAGGAAAACTGCGGGGTCCTGTAAAGTGCGTTTACCTTGAAAACAGTTGCTTCTAGAGACCTAAAGGAGGTATAATTTTTTTTTTGCAGCGGGAATTATAGTAACTTCTCTTTTAATAAACAGGTCAATATACTAAGCTTAAAAAAAGTTATGTCGGTAGGCCGTAGTTGGCGCCCTCTACTAGCAACATCAAAAGTATGGACGAGTTTGAATTTCTCGCCTCAAAGAACCCCCAAATCCCCAATTTCGTACCGCCATGTCATTTAGTGAAGAAACTATTACGAAAAAACGAAAACAAAATTAAAAGTTTGACACCCTGTATCATAGTAATTATCAACTTTGGGATGAGGCAAGTTTACGTTAATTGCATTATTTTGAGCTAAGGAATCTGCTGTTGCTCTGGGTTACTTTTGGGACATCCTGTATATATAGTCAAGATTGAGATATTGGATAGTGCGTTAAATGGCCTCAATAATTTATTGCCAGTACTAATATCTTTTCTAGCTAAGTAGATATAAAACGCCAGTCTTTTTTAAACAAGCCCTTTGTTTATCCAATTATCACCTTTCTTTTAGTATTTTTATGCCAGTCAAAAAAAAAATTCAACCTTAATATCTGTTTGGACATTGTTATCACGGTCCCTAATTTTCCAGAATTAAATTAGAATATACTTACCTGCAATTAAAGATAATATTCTAAAATTTAAAAAATACTTTTTACTAAAAAAATACACGTGATTTCGAGTAGCGGGGGTGGTTAGTCTTAAACCTCACCACGTATCACCAGGGGGCTGGAGACCCCAATCCTGCTTTGAACATAAAGACGTCGCTGAAATTTAAAAAAAAAAACCTTGCCATCATAGAGGTCAAATTGATTCGGCAACAACGCGTCATCGGCTAGACCATCACAGGTGACACGTAGGGCGGTAAAATAGTAAGCCGTGATTGGCAACCGTAGTACAAGTAGGCATTACGGGGTGGCTTACCTGCCTCTCTCTGCTCCATCGTACGCTTATCGGTAAAGTAGGGCACGAGTTCAATGAAAAACAAATTTTATAGCAATTAGATTCGACAGTGACTCGCCCTTTGAATAATTAATTTACTCTCATATTGGAGTAATTTTAACTTTTATATTATTCATGAGGTCGCCGTAATGAAAAATACATTTAAGCGTGACATTAAATCTGACTGGATAATTTATACGAAGCCGAAATATTCCTAGTTTTATCGAGCAACCTATCATTACGGTATTATTAACTTTAAATATTAATTATGAAGGGTGGGATGAAAAGTTTTCAGCCCAAGTAAGAAAGAAAAAAGCAAAATCTGGGTTAAAAACTATTTTTATTTTTCTACATAGTCTCTGTGTAGCTCAATATATATTTATTTCATCGGTGCTCAAGAGCCTTTATGCCATCGCTGGAGGTTGATTTGTTCAGTTCATCAAAATAGGCGTTTGTAGCAGCAATCACGCCTAAATCCAAGGCAAATTTTTTAACAGCAAGAATTTTTTTCAAATTTGGAACAAATAGAATTTCGATGGAGCCAAATCTGGTGAATAAGGTGCATGACAAACCAGCCCGAAGTCTAACTGATAAATTTTTGTCTGGCAATTAGCGATTTGTGGCAAGGTCCATTGTCCTGGTGGAACAGAATTTTCTTTTTTGCTAAACCATGACGTTTCTTGTAAATATTTTAGTTCCACTGGTCAAGTAAGTTGGTATTATACTCAGAATTTATAGTTTTTCCTTTATCAAGATAGTCTATAAAAATAATACCTTTGTCATCCCAAAAAAATGTTGCCATAACCTTTTCTAACGATGGAATTGACTGTCCATTGTCTTAATTGTTTTGTCTTCAGCGTATAGTGGTGGATCCAAGTTTTACGGATAGTAACAAATCGACGAAGAAGTTCTATTGGGAAACGCTTAAACAGTGTCAAAAACTCTTCTGAGATGGTCATGTAAATGAGTTTTTGCTCTGAAGTAAGCAATAGCGGCACCCATCGAGTGGATAGTTTTGTCATCTCTAAAACTTTAGTTAAAATATGGTGAGTTTGCTCCTTTGATATGCTCACAGCCTTAGCTATCTCATCGAACTTCAGCCGACGATTATTTAAAACGATTTTATGACTTTTCTGCACAATTTCTTTAGAAGTTGTCCTTTTTGGCCTTTCGAAACGCGGGGTATCTTCAGTGCTCGTGCGACTACGTTTAAAATCTTTAACCTAAGTTTTAACGGTGGAAAATGAAGGCGCTGCTGACTCACCGGAGGTAGCATCTAACTCTACCTTTATTTCTCTAGGATATAAACCTCCATTATGAAAATATTTTAAATCTTTACGTATCTCAATTTTTTCCATGCTTGATAAAATTTAAAACTATAACTTTAAGCAACTACAAAATATAAATCACTCTCTCCAAACTTTTTTGGAATTAAGGAAAACTAGTGCTTTGAAAGAAATACAAAGAAGTGGGCTAAATTGGGGCTTTTTTGGCCATATAGATACTATTAAAGCTGTAGAGTTGGCAGTGAGACCGATGCTATGTCAGTCGTGTCATAACTTGTCCGATAACAATTTTTAAAGGGCATGAAAGCCTTGACGATCTTACTAAAATCCATCTTTTTTATAGTTTATTTTGATTTCTGGGAGTATCAAATTAAAAGAAAAATTTTTTGGCTTTTCTCCAGAATAAAGATATTTATAATTATTTTTAAAATTATACTTTTTTAGAGATTATTATGGAAACTGTCTCTCCCGCTATAATAGTAACAAAAAATATGAAAAGACATAAAAAGGGTTAATTCTTTATAAAATTGAATTGTTTTAAGTACTATAATAAAATAATAATTTTTATGAAATTATATAAAAAGAAAATATACTTACTTGAAAATGTGGCAAGGTTATAAGTATATATGTTATTTCAAACTTATTGTTATGCGGACGGTACCATAAATTATTTGATTATATTACTTAAAAACAGATAAGAAACTAAAAATTGTGTTTATTAACTGACATTGACTTCTGATAACTTTTCAAAATAAAAAATAGTTACGGTAAAGGTACACGTGTAGGTACCTTTAATATTTAAAATATTATAAAAATTAAACAAACTTTAGCATTTGATAGTTTTATAGTTTATTTTGATTTCTGGGAAAATCAACTTAAAGAAAAATTTTGTTTTCTCCAGAATAAAGATTTTATATATTATTTTTAAAAATTATACTTTTTTTTAGAGATTATTATGAGTAGTTGCTCCGCATAATATAAAAAAATATGAAAAGACATGAAAAGGTTTAATTTTTAAAATTGAATTGTTTTAAGTACTATAATAAAATAATTATTTTATAGAAATTATATAAAATGGAAAATAAACTTACTTGAAAACATGCACCGTTATAAATATGTTATCAAATTTATTGGTTATTACGGACGGATGTAGCACATAAATTATTTGATTATATTACTTAAAACAGATAAGAAACTAAAAAATTGTGTTTTGTTTACTGACATTGACTTCTGACATGACTTCTTTTAAAAATAGTTACTGGTAAAGGTACACGTGTAGGTACCTTTAATATTTAAAAAAAAAAAAATAAATATGTATAAAAAAAGTAAATAATACTTTTAGCCATATAGATAGGTTTTTTATAGTTTATTTTGATTTCTGAGTATCAAATTAAAAGAATTATTTGTTTTCTCCAGAATAAAGATATTTATATATTATTTTTAAAATTATACTTTTTTTAGAGATTATTATGGAGAGTAGTCTGCTCCCGCTATAATAGTTACAAAAAATATGAAAAGACATAGAAAGGTTTAATTTTTATAAAATTGAATTGTTTTAATACTATAATAAAATAATAATTTTTATGAAATATATAAAAAGAAAATATATTACTTGAAAACATTGGCAACGCGTTATAAGTAATATAATCAAATAATTTATGTGCTACACCCGTCCGTCGATAACCAATAAGTTTGAAATAACATATATATCTTATAACGCGTTGCCAATGTTTTCAAGTAAGTATATTTTCTTTTTATATAATTTCATAAAATTATTATTTTATTATAGAAAAACAATTCAATTTTATAAAGAATTAAACCATGTCTTTTCATATTTTTTGTTACTATTATAGCGGGGGCAGACTAGCTCTCCTAATAATCTCTAAAAAGTATAATTTTTAAAAATAATATATAAATATCTTTATTCTGGAAAAAGCCAAATAATTTTTCTTTTAATTTGATACTCCCAGAAATCAAAATAAACTATAAAAACGTATCTATATCTAAAGTTTTATTTACTTTTTTATACATATTTTTTTTTTTATTAAAGGTACCTACACGTGTACCTTTACCAGTAACTATTTTTAAAAAAGTCATGTCAGAAGTCAATGTCGTAAACAAAACACAATTTTTTAGTTTCTTATCTGTTTTAAGTAATATAATCAAATAATTTATGTGCTACATCCGTCCGTCAATAACCAATAAATTTGAAATTAACATATGTATCTTATAACGGGTTCAATGTTTTCAAGTAAGTTTATTTTCCATTTTTATATAATTTCTATAAATAATTATTTTATTATAGTACTTAAAACAATTCAATTTTATAAAGAATTAAACCTTTTTATGTCTTTTCATATTTTTTGTTACTATTATAGCGGGAGCAGACTAGCTCTCCATAATAACTCTAAAAAATAGTATAATTTTAAAAAAATATAAAAATCTTTATTCTGGAGAAAAGCCAAATAATTTTTCTTTAAGTTGATTTTCCCAGAAATCAAAATAAACTATAAAACCCTATCTATATGCAAAAGTTTTATTTAATTTTTATACATATTTTTAAATATTAAAGGTATACACGTGACCTTTACCAGTAACTATTTTTTTTTTTTTGAAAAAGTCATGTCAGAAGTCAATGCCGTTAATAAAACACAATTTTTTAGTTTCTTATCTGTTTTAAGTAATATAATCAAATAATTTATGTGCTACACCGTCCGTCGATAACCAATAAGTTTGAAATAAATATTATCTTTAACGCGTTGCCAATATTTTCAAGAAGTATATTTTCTTTTTATATAATTTCATAAAAATTATTATTTTATTATAGTACTTAAAACAATTCAATTTTATAAAAGAATTAAACCTTTTTATGTCTTTTCATATTTTTTGTTACTATTTTAGCGGGAGCAGACTAGTCTCCATAATAATCTCTAAAAATTATAATTTTTAAGAGTAATATATAAATATCTTTATTCTGGAGAAAAAACAAATATTTTGGGAATTTTTACTTACCGGGCCCACGGCCGATTTTTTGAAATTTTTATAGGGGTTTGGGCCTGATCACGAATCTGAAATCAAATTTTGTCGGACACTTTTAGTTTTTTGAAATTATAACGCCCCACTCGGACCTAACCTTAAAACTGTACAAACTTTTTTAAAATTCCTCCTTCTTAAAAATTACAGCCAAAATGGAAGATTTTATGGAAATACACTTATTATTTTATAAGATAAATTTAATTCCCTTTATTTAATAAATATTTTTAATAAAAAAAAGAACAACAAAAATATTATTTTTACTCTTAAAAATGTCAACAAAATTGTCTAGTGATTTGAGAGTTTTATGTTGGTACGCCAGACACTCGCGAAACAATTAAATGGCCTACTTTATAAATTTAAATTATTTTTATTTTTCGGGATTTAAATTTGAAAAGGAAGCCATTCAATTGTTTATTGGTTGCCTGGCGTACCAACAAAACTGTCTAAAAACACTAGACAATTTTGTTGACATTTTTAAAAGTAAAAATAAAATTTTTGTTGTGCTTTTTTTTTATTAAAAATATTTGTTAAATGAATGTGAAATCAAATTTATCTTTTAAAATAATAGGTGTATTTCCATAAAATCTTCAATTTTGGCGGTAATCAGTTTTAAGAAGGAGGAATTTTAGGAAAGTTTGTACAATTTTGAGGTTAGGTCCGAGTGGGGCGTCATATCATAAAAACTAAAAGTGTCCGACAAAATTTGACTTCAGATTCGTGATCAGCGCCCCAAAAAACCCCAGTATACAAAATTTCAATAAAATCGGCCGTGGGCCCGGTAAGTAAAAAATTACCTAATTTTTCTTTTAAAATCCATCTTGTATCTATGTAACTAAAATATGAAACACGCGTAGAATATAATACTTTTTAAAAGACAAATATAAATTCTAATACAATTTTATGAATTTTCCATGTTACCACAACTTTTTACTCAAATATTAAAGTAGCATTTTAACTTGGATTTAAGTGGTGTTTCAGAATACCTATTTAACCTCGCATAGGAAAACAAAAACACCAAAGGAGGTGGGTAAAGATCGGCCTTTTTTCGCCCATCATATTCGTGAAAGGGCATTTTAATATATTTATAATAAGTCCAAGTATCTTTATTTACATCTACAACGAACTGGTAAAAAATCAGAATGGCAAGTACCAAAAAAACCTTCAAAATGGCTATTTTTATTGAATTTTTGCAATTTTACACGTTTTTTGTGCTTTAATTTTTAAAAAAATATATGATGGATTCAACGCACCGACATAATTTTTCTAATCTTTATTATTACACTTAATAAGCCTATAACCTAGCATTTATTTATTTGGTGCGTTGAGTACATCCTAAAATTTTTTAAAATAAAAATCCAAAAGCGTGTAAAATGGCAAAAATTCAATAAAAACGGCAAGTTTAAACGTTTCTTTGGTACTTGCCGTTTTGGTTTTTTTACCAATTCATTGTAATGTAAATAAAGATACTAAAACTTTAAATTTTTACGTGCGAACATCACTTCCCTCTTATAAGAGAAAAATAAACTTTATTCTAATGCAATAAACTTATTGCAAAACAATATCATACGTCACACTGAAAATTTGCATGATGCATATTCATCCATAATAAACAATCGTTAGACGTTTGTGGTTGACAACCCAGTTCACTTTATTGAATGCCATTTAAATGCAACAACCCACGCTAGCCGGGGGATGTTGGCAGAGTAAAGCGACCCACGGCTGAACTGAAAGCTAGTAAGTTTTTTTTTTGTCGCGTTCGGATAAGACACCGAAGGCGTATGTGGGAGAGGAGAAAATTATATGTCGGACGAGGATTATATTTTGTTATTTGGGGAAAACTTTAATGCCACTGAAACGGATAAGAAATTTGGATCTTTTTGCTAAAAAAGTTTAATTATTGGAATTTTGCGCGCTTGATTAAAGACCCACGTCGAGCTTAGCTCACAATTTATAAGCTTGACGTTTCCTTGCCGTTGCTGTAATGGTGCTGTTGGTGCACGTTGCCGCTGCTGTTCGTAAATTGTTCAATAAACTTGATGTTGGCGTTCCTAACGTTTAATTTAAGATTTGACTGTCAGTGTCAAAACTGTTACTTTTTATTAAACCCATTTCAATTTTGTTGGTAAATAATAGGTCTGTTTGTTATTTAAAAATAGTTCACACTATTTACACTTTTTGTACCGGTTGGCAAATAAGAAAGGACGCCGAAATGATTTTACTGAAAAGTTGATTTTTAGACTTACCATAGTCTGCTTCTGGGGTACAGAATCCATATTCATATTAAATGTATTACCCACATATAGTCGGATCATTTTTAAAATGTAAATTGGTGCCCTTTGAAAAGAAAAGAAACATAAAAGTAGCAAAACGTTTTAATTTTTATTGTCGGCTTTTTGTACGGTCTATTATTACAGACACGTGCGGAAGGACATTATAAAAGCAAAGGCGGTCGCTAGTTCAAATTAAATCTTTTCGGCTATATACTTTTTATGTTTTTTTCTTTAAAGGAACGAATTTCATTTTTATATTGATCCAACTATACATCAACTATCACTGCTTGAATCATTTAAGTCTCGTTTTATAATTAAAGGTTCAACAGTTTCATCGACTACTATATCCATATTCCACATTTATTTTCTACATGTAGCACGTGTTCAACACATCTTTGCCTGTTTTCTGGGGAAGTATTAGATATGGCATTTTGAAAAAGTTTTTAACGTCCGCTATTTTAAAAGTTGTATTATTTCTGGCAACTTTACCTTTCACTTGCGCTCATATAAGTTCTATCTGATCTGAAATTTTTCATTGCCTGGTCGCTTTTTTGGTGACGCTATACTTCCCTCTTTTTCTTGTTTTAGAATAATGTAAACTGTCGCTTTTCCAACTCCGGTCATTAAAGCACATTTTTTAACTCTATCATCTACACTTAAATAACAGTTTTGCTCATTTGTGATATAATCGAATACGTTTTTAACAATACGCTTTTCATTTAATGTTAAATGGCCGAGGTGTGCACGTCATTTTGGTAACTGTAACACTATAACACTGTTACAATAATAAGAACTACGCAATTGCACATTT
Source organism: Listronotus oregonensis (assembly GCA_019359885.1). NCBI lineage: Eukaryota > Metazoa > Arthropoda > Insecta > Coleoptera > Curculionidae > Listronotus > Listronotus oregonensis. The sequence continues at coordinate 36,645 of JAHBCN010004189.1, read as the reverse complement.
AGAAAGATTATTAGTTTGCCAAATAAGGACTATCACAGGTAGACAGTAATCAAACCTAATTGGTCTGCCAAATAATGGTCGCCGTCGGTAGGTCATTAGGAAGGCAGATTGAATTAGGCCTATCAACTTCCTGGAATATATATTATTCAAATATGTATTTTAGTTATGGAATGTTCAATATTTAAATTTATTTACTTCATTTTGTATTGTTCTCAACAAATATAAAAATAGAACATTAAACCATGCAATCGTATACAAAAAATAAGTAAAGTAAATAATAAAAATATTAGGATAGAAAACCGGTATAATCTTAGTTGACACAACACAAGAAATCGGAATATTTTTAAAATTTATCAACCTTATTTGCAATTAAGGATAAATATAAAATATCTAGATATATAAATATATAAAGATACATATACCAGCGCGCCTATGGTTTACGATTCTTAAGTCATTCCGTAAAATTTTATTACTATCGCTTGCACTGAAACAGAGTATAGGATTAGGTACAATTTTAATAACATTAGCAAAAACTCTAGCCAATTCTGCATTAGTTTGGTTAAGGATTTTTTGTCGTATTTCCAATAATAAGGGTGAGGAAAGATGATAGATAAATAATGCAACTTTGAAATAGCTCTATCTCCCACATCTTTTATCGAAAGTGGTTTAAGTGGGTACTCGTTTAAAAGAAAATTTAAAGCTCTTTTAAATGTCTTCAACTAGAGGGCGTTATTTAAGGGAATATCGGTTTTTTGAGATTTTCTCGGGAAAGTTAAATAAGACGATATAATTTTTTATTGTAGGTTTAGAAGAGGAAAAAAATACCTACACTCTGGTGAAAACCGCGTTTTAATATCTGCATTCATTTTCAAAATGTCAAAGTAACCTGTTTTTCAAATGATAAATAATATTAACAACTAATAAAAACAGGATTTGTGACAGAAAAAATAACTACTGTAGAGTAAAAGAAAAAAATACTGGAAATTATTTAAAAGTTTGTATTGTATCCACTTGAGAACAGAATGAACAATCGAAAACATGAAAGTGCGGTGATTGGGGTATTTATTAACTCTAATTTAAATATTGGTCAAGTAGGCTTGGAAATAAAAACAAAAACAAAAGATTGGAAATGACATGACTTATTTAGGTTACCAGTTGTCAATACGATATGACAATCATTTGGAATATTTTTTATGCATATGATATTCATTTGGAATATTTTTTATGCAGATTAGATTCTTATAAAGTTACATCTATTTAAAAATTGGATTCGAACTGACAATTGTCAACTTAACCAGTCTTTTCTTCTTGTTTTTGTTTCAGAACTTACTTGACTGATATTTAAATTAGAGTTAATAAATGATCAATAATGAAATCACCACATTTTCATGTTTTTGATTGTTCATTCTTGTTCTCTAGTGAATACAATACAAACTTTAAAATAGTTTTCAGTCTTTTTTCTGTTACTCTACAGTAATTATTATTTTTGTCACAGAGCCTGTTTTTATTAGTTGTTAATATTATTTATCATTTGAAAAACAGGTTACTCAAAAATATCCCGAAAACGAATGCAGATAACAAAACGCTGTTTTTACCAGAGTGTAGGTATTTTTTTCTCTTAAGAAACCTACGTTAAAAAATTATATTGCCGTATTTAACTTTCTCGAAAAACCGATATTCTCTTAAACAACGCCCTTTAGTTGGTGAACTACAAACTAGCCGACATCGAAAAGAATGACATGTAAAAAAAGTTTAAATTTTCTTTCAAACTAGTATCTAGTTGAACCACTTTCCATAAAAGATGTAGGGGTCAGAGCTATTTGAAATTTGCATTATTTATCATCTTTCCCCACCCTTATTATTGGAAACACGAGAAAAAATCCTTAACCAAGGTGATGCACAATTAGTTAGGGTTTTTACTGGTTTTATCAAAATTGTACCCAATACTAGATAATTTTTGAGAAAAAATAGGATTTTTTGATTTACCGTTGCGGTTGCGCCATCTCGCGGTAATTTTAGAAACGTGAAAATAATCTCCAGCTATTTCTCTTGACCCCTTTTACTAAAAATATTTTTCGCCAACGCTGTGCAATACATAGTTTCCGATATACAGCCGGCGTCCCTTCTTATTTGAACACCCGGTACAAAAATATTTGTTTTACCCCCTTTTCGTATGGTAGAAATGTGGACAAAATGTAATAATTCCATGATATTGTCTTATTAATAATGAAGACAAGGCAATTGCGACGAAATACACATTTATTTAACCCAAAATTCCGTACACTAAATCCACACATTCCTCATACTACTCTAGTAAACCCAAAAAAAACAGGGTAAACCAACAACAGCAAACCGGGCCAAGCTTCCTTTTCGAATCAGCCACTCTACGCCGCGCAAAAATCGCATTACGGTCTCCCCATGGGGAGCGGGGGAAGAAAATAGGGATGGATCGATCCAGCCCCGGTCGCCGTGACAACCGCCGAAATCTCGGTGACGTCACGGGATCGATACCGAAACAACACAAACCGAGTACGCACAATTGGTCAGAAAAACAGAATATAGAATAGAGTCGAGGTGGGAGAGAATTTGTGCGCTTAGAGTGTAGGATGGCTGGCGTATAGTTGCGATGAGGGCGGTTTGATGCAGGGCAGTAATACCATAATAGTCTAAAATCCGAATTAGAAACGACCTTCATCCGTGCCGTGCCAACCGGATAAAAATTATTTTTTTATCAAATACTAGCTGACCCGACAGACATTCTTTCTTAACTATGAATATTGAATTCGAATTGTTATAATTTTATAAAAAAAAATTTTAAAAATATAGAGTATATTATTCTAATGCTTTATGGTACACAACATTACCTATCTATCTATTTCTAATTTTCCGCACAACTCTCCTAATTTTTTCTTTAATAAAACTTAAATAACTCCTGACAATAACAAACACAACAAAAAAATAATTATCAAAATCCGTCCGGCCGTTCACGCGTGATGCCGTGACCAAGGGAAATAGGGAATTTATTTTTATATATGACGAATGCGCTATTTAATTCGCATACCTAGTGTCTTTTTTTCGTAAAGTTTAAAAATGCATCTTCGAGTGCATGCATGGGGATCTCGGAAAGAAACCGTAGGAGATACGAAGTCGGTTAAATTATGGCAAAGTTGCGCATTTAGGTGCCTAACAACATGCCTTTTAGAAAGTTGTAAAATTCTGAGTATTCAGAGATATCCGAAAAAAACGAAATTTTTGCGATTTCGTTTTTATTTTTTCGACGTTATTTAAAGAGATATGGAAAAACAAATGACACTTTTCATGGCCACTTTTTAGCTTTAAAACAGCTTTGAGAGATTTTCTGTAAGACATTTTCGTTTTCGTTAAACCATCATCAACTTTATTTTTTCAAATACGAACCTGGGTTTTTTATTTAATTTTTTTGAACCCCTTAGTATCCCAATTACAAAAATGTATAACACTTAATATTTATTTAACAAATATGGAACGCCCCTATAAGAAATGATGTGCGTTCCTTGTCTAACTCATTGTCTCTTATGGAAAATATGTTTATTTAACAAAAAAGTAATAAGTGTTATACATCATTGTAATTGGGATTATAACTGCTTAAAAAAAATACAATAAATAATTGAGGGCCATATTTAAAAAAATAAAGTTGATGATGGTTTAACAAAAACAAAACGTCGTACGGAAAATCTCTCAAAGCTGTTTTGTAGAGCTTAAAAAGTGGCCATGAGAAAGTGTCATTTGTTTTTCCATATCTCTTTAAATAACATCAGAAAAAATAAAAACGAAATCGCAAAATTTCTTTTTTTTTCGGATATCTCTGGAAGTACTCAGGATTTTACAACTTTCTAAACGGCATGTTGTTAGGCACCTAAATGCACTTTGCCATAATTTAACCGACTTGTATCTCTTACGGTTTCCGAGATCCCCATGCATCACTGAATCTGTGACCCTGTATATATATATATATATATATATATATATATATATATATATATATATATATATATATATATATATATATATATATATATATATATATATATATATATATATATATATATATATATATATATATATATATATATATATATATATATATATATATATATATTATATATGTCTTGGTCTTATGCTTCATTAAAAGTTAAACACTTTTTAGCAGTCCCGAGCTTTCGGAAAATTTATTTCCGTTTTCAAGGAGCTAACATGTTAATTGAAAATGACCAATGCCACAGAAGAAAACTTCATTGATTACAGTTTAAAAATGTTTAAAAAAAAAATTAAAAAACAACACAATTAAAACACAAGAAACACAAAAGTACACCACCCCCATCACATAGCGGTTGTGGTACCAACCAAACACCGACTGTTTAAAGGTAAATGGGATGATACTACGAACTGCAACTTCGCAAAAATAATGCTAAGCTATCCAGACAAGTTAATAGCGAAAAAAAACCTTATGATGTCCAGAAGGAACCTTCGAACACTAACGGGTGTTCTAACTGGCCACTGCGGGCTACGAGGACACCTATTTAAAATGGGTCTAACAGGCACAGGATTATGTAGATGTAGAGGCTATGAACAAGAAGATGAGACCGTGGAACACATTCTTTGCGATTGTCCCGCCCTCACATTTGAACGGAACTCCATGCTGGTCACGAACTGGCCATTACTGGTCGAAATTAGGGAGATTCCACATTAAGACGTGTCAACTATTACAAATCAATAGGTTGGACGACGCAGTAAATCTCCCCCCTAGACCTCAGTAGGTTTTTTGTGCCTCACAAAGGACCTACTGAGGACTGGGTACAGTGGTATATTACCACCCTCTGAACATTCAGATCAGATCAGACTATATTTGATAAAAAAATAATTTTTATCCGGTTGTCACATAGGTAAAGATCGTTCCTAAACTATCATGTTAGTACTGCCCTGCATCTATTATAGCTAAAAATCTAAGTCCATTTTAGGCTTTTTCGGCAAGTTTTACATACATAAGCACCTTATCTTGTCCAGGTCCTAAAAAAATGTATTTTTTTATATTCATGTAACTATTTAAGATAAAGTAAGTAAGAAAATTAAAACACTAATCATTTAAAAAAAACAATCGCATTTCAAAGTCAAGCTTATCTTTACGAAAATATGAGCATGAATGACATTTACTCCAAATAAATTACAAGTGCTGGTCTGACCCTGTCCAGTCGCCCTTCTTCTTACTCCTACATGGCGACGTTGCCACATTACCTGTTAATACGAAGTACGCTCCAGACCGGCAATTTGGGACGTTTGAGAGGTACAGGATATTTAGGTTACCTGGTTACAATAAGCAAAACGTATTGTAGTGGAGAGATGCGTCTTTGTAATTTGAAAAGAACGGTCAGCAATCGCTGAGCCAAAGGAATTAAAAATAGATATTTATTATTCGAAATCCGTACAATTGAAAAAAATGATTTTTTTATCTAGGGACAGTCCACGAAGGCTTATGGACAGTGGTGGCTCAAAAAAAAAATCATGTTGATATTTAATTTAAATAAAATAAATTTATACTCATACATATACTACTAATTCAAAAAATGGAAATATTATTAAAAAAAAACAAATATTTGAAACAAATTATACTGCACAAAATATCGGCGTTTTTAACGGGCAGTCCTCGTACTAGAATCATTTCTCCCTTGATCAGCGGCTGGACTCTTGAGAATCCGCCCGTGAACGGTAAAGCCTGGAATATGCAACATATGTTGTAGTTGCCATCACAACACGATGATATAGCGGCTTGCTTTGGGACTCCTTCATATTTCCCCAGCAAGTAATGTCCATGTGTGTATTTCCGCCGTCGCCTTGAAAACAATAAAAAATCGGGAAGTGAAAACAAAAAATCAAACTATTATTTTTCTTGTGAAAATTTAGTTATTTTTTTTAGAAATTAAAGTAGTTTACCTATAAAAAAAGGAAAGGTTAATAATAATAATAATATCGCTTTATTGTCATATAACTTATACGCCTTTTCGACAAAGCAGAATAAATTAAAACTATGATAATAACAAAGAATAATTATAAATTATATGATATTATGCGTAAAAAATACAATATAATCGTTTAAAGCAATGAATCTATTCTAAACTATCTTTAAAGTATTTAGACAAAACATAATAAGACTTTCTTAATAATAGGTTTGTGAGCGACAATTTGAATTTATGATTTTTTTTAATCTGGGCTGTTTGGCCTTACATACTATGTGTTTTGGCCACTTGAATTTATGAAAACTACCTATATTTTTAATACTAGCAGGTAAATGATTAAACATTTTTTTTTTTTGGCATAAATTAAAGTTTTTCTTATTAAAGTAGAAAGAAAGATTTGGAAGATAAAGTTGAGAATTTTCTTTAGTATTGTGCGAAAAATTCTTCGTGTTTTTTTTCCGCTGAACATAAAACTGAAGGTAAAATTGGGGGTCAAACAGTAAAAAAGCGAGAAAAGGAGTAATTTCGGATATTAACGATTTTTTTAGACTTTAAATGTCAATATCTCAAAAACTATAAAAGATACACGAAACTTTATAGGACATAAAATATATATTTTTACAAAACCTTGAATTCACGGTATATAACCTTTTTCTTGATGCAAGATTTTTTGAGTTAAAATCAAAAAATCGAATTTTCGGGATTTTTTCAAGAAAAAAAATTGATTTTTTTTCTGCAAATTTTGAGTGAATTGGGATTTAAATGACTAAACTAAATAATTTATAGGACATAAAATATCTATTTTTACAAAACCTTGAATTCACGGTATATAACTTTTTTCTCTTGATGCAAGATTTTTCGAGTTAAAATAAAAAAAATCGAATTTTCGGGATTTTTTCAAGGAAAAAATTTGATTTTTTTTTCTTTTTTTCTGCAAATTTTGAGTGAATTGGGATTTAAATGACTAAACGAAAATCACATTAATAAAAATAATATTTTTTTCTTATTTTAGACTAAAATTTTTTGTCGAAATTACATTTTGGTTTATATCTCCTTTAAACTTTATTATATTATAAATGTTTATATAAATTTTTATATAGACAATTGAAGAAGCACTATTTTTTGTTTTATAAAATTTCTTGTATCTCTCATAGTTTATATGGGCGTAGTCCAAAAATTCCCTGGTAGCAGGGTTCTGCCGGTAAATGTACCGTATCGGGTTTTTGGGATTTTCTTGATTTTTTGCTGTTTGACTTACAATTTTGACTTTAGATTCGTGTTCAGCGGAAAAAAAAATGGCAAAATCTCCCGACAACCAGCACACCCCACTTTTTTGTGGACCTGTGTAATTAATCTGACCTACAGCTTATCGTACGCCCTATCAGAATTGGGTATATTCACGTTTTTTGGAAAACCTATAAAATGATAGCATATGCATATAAATCGTCTAGTAACCTTAAAAAAATAAAAAACATTTCAAGCAAAAACCGCCTTTTAAAATTAACAGGGCAAGAATTGGCGCCAAAACCAGCTTTCCGAAGGTCACTGCTGTCTGACATCACAGCGCATATAAACAGTAAATCCTTATTTGTGTTTTTAATACATTGTCACCTTTTAAGCGAGGTTTAATTTGATTACGGCATTATTTACGTGGCAACAGTCGAAAAAACTAACTTGCTGTTAATATCAAGAAACATTCACCGATGCCGATGTTTGAATGAGTAGTATTTACGAATCACAAAATAAATGGTGGTTGTGCCCCCTTGCACGAGCACATCCGTAAGTACACCAAACAAAATTTTTGTATGTGTGACTCGGGGGGATTTTAAGCGTAAGAAACGATGGTTTACAGCAGCAAGATGTGATATGCCAAAATCAAAAAGTAAATTTTTCTGTTGTAAAGACCACTTTAATGTAGGTTAGAGATAAGGTTATAATTACCAAATACATAAATACCTACATAAATATATTTTTTCCAATTTGGTTTAAACATCAAGTATTGTAAAAAGATGTTTTATTTTATTGAACACATAAAATAAATACTTACAATGCTGCTTTTGCACCTTTGATTTTTTTCCTCATTTTTAATATAATCCATCACCATAAACATATCCATAGAGAGTAAATTGTTTGTGGAAGCTTTGGCAAATTCTTCGTTAGCCATAATGAATGAAAAACGCTTTATTTAGCCACGCAAAATAAAACAAAATAGTTATGTCGAGATTTACCGCAGCACAACTGGAGACAGACAAAATCGATATGTAAACTGTAAACCATATTTATATGCGATGTGACGTCACGAGTCAAATATTCGGTACTGGCCTTTTTATACGGACTTGTGTGATTATAAAATTGACCTGGGGACTCGTCCCTAGGATTTTATGTGTTTTTGCTTTGTCTAGAATATATGGATAATACCCAATTCTTCGTGATTCCTCTGCCGGTACGTCACCCTTGAGCTATGTCTATCAATTTTTTATTTCTGAAACTGACTCTCCAACTATCCTTTTTTCATTAAAATACATCTTTGTTTAATTTCCAATAAGTTACATTTTTTAAAACTCAACTTTGAAAATATGGTTATTCGTACATGCGAAAAGCAAAAATCATCCCCAGTTGGCCTGCCATGCGAGACACAGACGACGACGCGGGGCGTCGCCGCCGGACATGGCGTCCTCGAGGCGCGTCGGTTCCTTTACCTCGTCGCGTGGATGCGAAAGCCCATAAAGACGTCTACCAGTGTTGCCAAACGAGACGGAAGCCCTACTTTGCCAACCAGCTTTAGCCGACCCTAGTTAATACAAGTTTTCACATAGACAAGTGAAATAATACAGGGAAATTTAAATTTAAATTGGTACAGTCTGTAAAGTTTGTTAATTTTTATTATAAACACTGGATTCAGTTAGTCCGTTACTTTGTGGCATTTCATAAATATTAACCTAGTTAAATAAACAAATTATTTTCTATTACTACATGTTTATAATAAAAAATGTGAGATATATTTTTTAGAATTACCATATTTTTAAACTGAATAACCCAAGATTCGTGGTATGGTACGTTTCACAATAATTCGTTGATTTCTTGACCGCAATAAAATTTAAATTACAACCCTCGGTGGAAAACCCAACAATAAATAGGTTGCCTGACAAATATCTATTGTGTAGGCACCGCACCTTTTGAAAGGGTACAGGTCCTGATTACCTACTAATATTAATAGTTTAGGTTAGCTATTTTGGATGCTTAATAACACACGAAAATACCTTGACAAACTCCAAACGACTGATGAACTAAGACGAAAAGACTCTGCTTTATATTCAACACCTGCAATTTGCATATAACCCACATAATATACCAAAAAGTAGGTTCAATAATAAATAAACAAAATTTTAAGTCCGGACCTACATGCGGGTTCCCAAAGTATATTGAGTTTTACGACTAACAGTAGCAGGTAAAACGAGAAATCAGCGAATTATTGTGGAACGTACCATACATCCATTTATATTAAGGATAGCAATGAGGTATGTGCACATAGCACCTCCGCTCATATAGTGTTATAACTAGTGTTGTAAATGGAAACATTTCCAGTGGAAATATTTTCATGGAAATGGAAATATTGGAAATTTCCGAACGTGTCACGAAAATTTGGGAAATCTCGAAAAAAAAAATAAGAATACGTTTTAAGCATCAAAACAAGATTTTTATATATTTCTTATATTTTTGTGCAGTACAAATTTCACACTAGAAAAATCATTTCCGAAAAAGTGCGTATAGTATTACGATTACGAATAATATAATCTCAATTTCGGGGATTCACCAATTATTGCTTGTTGGCTACTGCTTGCTTTTGAAGAAGTTTAATTGCACTCCCATGAAGATGGCATTAATGCTTAATATAATATTCAAGGTGTCGATGATATCGATAAAGATATGCCTCTTGATCAAGTTGCATAACTTGTGTCTCGTGTCGTGTGTAATTATTTTTTTAGAAGTTTTACTGTTTTCTTTGTATTTTTAATACTTAAATTTTTATTTATAATAAGGGTTTTTGCTTTTTAACTTTTAGATGAAAATTCCACTCATGTATAAATAACCCTATGTGAAATGTCAAAAATCGAAATTTGCCATCGGATAAAAGGGAAAAAGTTACTGGCTAAAAAAATCGGTAAGTTTACGGTTCAATCGTGTCATCTTTGTTACCTCAGTAGCGACTGTATTTTATATAGTTGATTAATTATTATTTTGCTTTTAACTTAGGTTTATTTGCGCAATTGTGTTACCAAATACCATTCGTACTTAGATTTTGAGCCACATATTTTTTGCCTGGTTTTGAAAACTTCGAAGCTTGACTCTAGGATGTTGAGTTTTTCACTTTTTTGCGTGGTATATCAAATTGTAAAATGTCGACATATAGGAACGAATAACTAATTCTAAAAAGTACTTTGCATTTTTTTTTAACTAAGATGATGTATGGGTTTTAAACCGGATATTAAATTTCTTTCTGTCTGGCGTATCTATAACCTATTTTATTTATTACAGCTCTAGTCTATAAACTTCAGATTTATTAGGTTGACGTTAAAAAATATCTTTGTTGTAAATTTATTGTGATGGTGTGAAAGCTACTTTTATATTGTTTTTTTTAAATGTATGTGCTACTTTATCAGAGACTGGTTCAAATCCCAAATCCTAACAATTTAAATATTACATGAACTTCGTTAAAAATTAACACAAACACTGATCTTCGGCGCGGCTGAAGTTTTGTCCGATTTTTGACAAAAACTAGTTTTTTGTCAGAAAATGGCCGCTTAACCAAACCTAAAAAATTCCACGTTGTTTACAGTTGCTTAAGTTCTAATATTGTATTACTATCACTATAAAAATATGCAGATAACTAATTTTTTCCTCTGGTATAAATAAACATACATTTAAGCAAAAAAAAATGCTGCACAGATGATCATTTTTCTTAATAATCTTTTGGATCTGGCAACATGTGGGTTTAACGACTCTAGGTCAACTCGGCAAAATGGCCAGATTTGGATAAAAGTCGGTTAAAGGTTAAGGTTCACATGAGAAAAGCGGAAACCAACGTATGCTATAAAAAATATCATTTTATATAGAGGCCTTTTCGCAAATCATTCTTTAACGTCTAATGCTAGTATGTTCGTTTTCTTTAACACTCCAAACACTGAAATCCGTCATTTCCTGAAAAGACTAGTCAGTACATGTATTTCCGGCAACACGCAGCGAAATAGCCTTATTATTGCAGTGTTTGACTAACTATTTAGTCATTTCATGTAATGCTCGAAGTCGTTTTAGGAAAACCGCGTAATAATTATTTTAAATTTATTGTTTGCCTTACAGGGAATGACTAAATGATTTATTTTGGTTTGTCAAATAAAGTTTTTACGCTACTTGTTTCTATCCAAATAAACTTTTATTTTTTCAAACTTATTATAATATTAAATCAATCCTTGCTATACAAAAATAATTTAATTTATTGCCGCTAAGGGTCCGTTTTCTTCTATGACTTGTAATATATGCCTAACTGGTCTCATGAGGTTTTGGACATCATGTATATTTATTTCTCTTACTTTTTGGAAGCTTCGCTGCCGAAGTTCTTGTTCGTTTCGTGCTTTCCAGCCGTTATCGTAGACTTTCTGAGCCAATCAAGCCCAGAAAGTTTTAATTGGCCTGGCTTGAGGGACATTAGGGGGCACATACGGAATATTTCTTGCTTCCAGTCAGTCAAGTGTAGCTCTGGCATAATGTGCTTATGCCAGATCTGGCCAAAACATATAATTTCCATCACCGTGATGTACGTTGATAAAGTTAAGCAATTTAGTTAAACAATCTCTGATGTAGACCTCGGCATTCACTGCCTCTCCTTTTACATGACCAACAAAAGGCCTGGATACACCTCTTTCCGATATGGCACACCATACCAATACTTTATCTAAAGACTTAAGGGTCTCTTCTATATTGTCTGGGCATCAGACAACTTCAGTGGTCGACCACTTTTCGGGAGGTTCATACATGGGATTTCTTCTTCACATTCCGGAACTGTACGATATATGGTGGATTTCGAAATATTTTCGCCTTGAGAAATCCTTACTATTTCTTTTTTGGGCATTTGTCCAACCAGTTTATAAATACTTCTCCAAATATCTAGCTTGTATGCCATTGCGAAATAAATTATAACAACTATGACATATTTATCAAAATGGCGAAACCATAGCAACTGTAAATTCCAAGGATCACTTGATATACGGCATCCATATTTGTGCGAAACACCTGGAATTTTTTTCTTAAAACTTCTGTAACAGGGGTTACTAATGTAACAAAATCGAGTAGTTACCTTTATCTTCAAATTTATCACATAAGATTCCTAAAGAATAAGATTTCTCGGTCGCACACATTCCGTTTTCATAACTCTTTGATACCCTTGCACTACGTTTGTCTTGAATTTAAAACATATCGGCATATTTTTCCGGTTTAAAAACAAACAAAAATATTGCGGCGGGACCGGTGAGCACAATGTACAACTACTTATTGCACAAAGGTTCAGGGTAGCTCTGTTGCCAATTGTTTTTTAAATTGTTAACTGGGAGAAAAACTATTGAAAAATTAATTTATTTCTTTTATTTTTAGACTGAAACATTTAAAACTTAATTTATTTCATTACCAAATGAATCCACTGATAAGCGATTAAGACCAACGTTTCCAGTTGTTAAGGTTTTCAGAAATAACTGCTTTCAAAGTTCGTAACTTTGACATCGTTTAGACAAAAATCTGTCAAGTTTTGACACATATGTCATATAAACTTTTCGACTTGTTTTGAGCTCCATTATCGCCCATTAAAATCGTGAGCATCATACTTTTTACACCCTGTATATTCCATTTATGAACATTTTATTAGTATGTAAAAGTAAACAGTTAATAAATGCTCGCTTCTGCATTTTGTTACTAACGTTACTTTGGAAAATATGCATCGATGTGTCAAAATTAAATAGTCTACCTGAAATAGTTTAGATGCATTTATAGACGCATGTTGAAAACAGTTCATGGCCCGCCGAACGATGCAAATCACCCTGCTACTCTCGCATACCCCCGGGAAAACTTCATCGCACTCGGGTTCGTCATTGCATCCAAAGGTCATAGTGCATTAGGTCATCTGCGTCATCCGGGAGTGCACATAGCGGGAATGCATGGCGATGCCTTTTGTCGAATTTCCGGGACTCGCAAACCCGGATTTTGCAGACGGAAGCGCGGCTTGGGAGGGTAGCGGGGGATCAAAATGAAACGAAAACAACGCGAGGTGTTGTAGACTATGCTTATCTTTGCGTGGTATATAGGTAGGTGTATGTAGTAGGTCGTACGTCAGTAAGAGGGCTTGTAAAATAGGACTTTTTGTTTTTAGATGATTTAAGTATATACAGGGGGTCCGGAAAATACGTGTAGTAAATTGTACGACAGTCTCTTGACGCCAAATTAGTCTAGTCAACAAGTTCCAAAACTGTTTAGTTCAAAATATAGTTCTTAAAAATATGGACAATATTGAATTCATTTGATTTAAAATGATGTCTAGAAAAATGTTAAAAGGGAAAACTTCTGCGTGTAGCAGGTTCCATAGTCTGGACAGGGATAAAGGAACAAACAAAGTTGGAAGTTGGGGGCCACTTAAGTTGGACTGTAAAAGGATGTATAGGGCCACTTAAGTTGGACTGAAAAAGGATGTAAGAGCAACACGAAGTGGCACTTCGTGTTGCTCTGCTGGGAGCTGCCAGAGGAGGAATTATACCCGCCAACTCTTCGGAGCCATGAAAATACCTATAAAAGAGCGACAGATACCTTACAGCCCGTCGGTGGCCAACGGAATGAAGCTTTTCTGTAAGTGTGGGATCATTAATAAGACCAACAGCTCTTCTTTAAATGGAGTCAAGAATGCTAAGTGTTGTAGGAGGCGCCAGTCCCCAGGCATGAGAAAAACAGATAATTTAGCGAAATATCAGTTTTGACGATAACATTTAATCAAATTCACGAAAAAAATACACACAAATAGAAGATTTGCTTCTGATAGTCCGATTATTTACTAGCAAATTTCATTTTTTTTACCAGTGTTCCCCTTAAGGCCAAAAGCATCTGGCAAATTTAGTGTGAATCTCATGTCTCACTTTTAGATAAAAAAATGTTTAAAATCCAAGAGCTACCACTGGTTTTTATTGATAAAAGTTGCAGTCTCATATCGGGCTCCGCGTCCAGCTTATTGCATGCGATACTTATTTTTCGGTAATACGTAAGTGGAAAATCCAGTCAGGATTCTGGACTCAAAGAATAATTTTTTTACGCGGAACCCTTGCCGAAGTCGTGCGGAATCCCAGGGTTCCGCGGAACACACTTTGAGAAACGCTGGACTAGACCAAATATAACGTTTATAAATTCGCTTCGAGAAATGAGAGTCAAATTATAGAAGGTACCAAAATCTGCCTGCCATGTCATTTTCAACATTTTTGCGAGTGGGTAGAACCCATTCGAGAAATGATATTTTTTCTTTAAATCGTAAAAAATATCGGTTATTATTAATATAAACTTTTTTTTATATTAATTTGGTTTTAATCACAATATCTAGAAATATATTAGAAATGATAAAAGTATAAATGTTTGTATACTAGTTATTTTTTTTTGTACATCGAGCAATACACATTACAAATAATAAAGTACAAAGTGTTTGTATGCCAATAAAATTTAATACTGTAGTATTATAGGTATTAGGGGATACTGGGGTAATAGGAACTTGGGGTAATAAGAACCGCCCCCTATATCTGGTGTTTGAATAGTTTTTTTCACTCAAGACAAACTGTGTGTGTAAGGCTATTCTAGGTGTTTTAGAATAATTCGTAGTATTCTATTTAAGTAATTATTTTAAAAGGCCCAAAAAACATATTTCGGTCAAGACTTCGATAGTAAAATACGAAATTTTAAACTTCTCTTACTTTTTTTTTGATGAATTTTTGAAAAAGAATTTAACATTTTTAAAACATAAACGGCCGAGTAATGATCGCGTTGTTAAATTTAGCAATGGACTTAGCAATTGTTAAAAGCTAACAATTGCTAACAGCGGTTTAAAATGTTTAACAAAATGTCAAATTTTGACAGGTTGCCTACTAAAATCATTGAATAACACTGACAATGACGTTTTGTTAAACATTCTAAACCGTTGTTAACTTTTAACAATTGCTAAGTCCATTGCTAAATTTAACAATGCGATCATCACTCGGCCGAATATCTATTAACTAATATAAGTGACAATGTGAGCAGTTCTGGTATCTTAATTTTTGCTTAACAAATTGTTTAATATAATCCATTGAAATACCGCAACTAACAATTAAGTGACCCATATTCTAAACCGATGGTCCGATTAAACTTTTTTTTTTCTCAGTATAATAGGAACATTTGAGAGAAAGTTCCTATTATTGCCGGACTGCATAAATACGGGATATACAGCTTAACACAGGCAAGTTCTTATTACCCCAGTAGGGATAATAAGAACATTTATATGTGGTAAGAGGAACTTGCGTTTTTCTCTTTAAATTAAAATGATGTATTTATATATGTCCTTCCTTCCTACAAAGAAAGGATTCAGCAAGTAGCTTCTTCAACAAAAAACCTGGTATCACATATATTTTTTTTTAATATCTTACCAAAATCAAACCACCGAAATATTTAACCTTATTACCCCAGTGTCCCCTACATTTTATTATTTATATTTCATTATTTCGCCATAGCTTCAAGGTTTTCTCTTCGCCAGAATTCTTTTTGAAACAATATTAATCCATTTCTTTTCGATGTCTTTGAATTTCAAAGATGATGACAGGATTCCTCTTATAAGATTTTTATCGACTTTGACCAGCTCTGCTAGTTTAACTGTTTGAGCTTCACTACAATAATTTTGAAATATACAAATTCACGAAAACACTGGTAAACAATTGAAATTTTATAGTTTATGTTTACTATTTCTTTTTTTAAGAGTTTTTACTGTTTAAATATGCACATTCATACTGTTAGCAAGTTTTGCCATTCAACAAAATTTCGAATTTGAGATTAAGACTCTCATAACTCAAGAATATGAAACAAAACGGGTAATCAACACTTATTTGCGACATTTTTCAGTTTAGACTGGAAAATTGACCTCCTGGAGGATAAAATGTCCAGTACTTAGGCTTTATACCAGCCTTCATGGGTTGCCATAAAGATTTTAAAAAATACTACTATGCTTTTTTCTATACTTAAGGCAACACCAAAGTATACATAAAAACAAGTAACATAACTTCCGTCAAATTTCGCCATTTTAACCCGATCGGCCCAGGGACCTTAAAGCGAGAATTTCTAGCCTCGATCATAGGCGTACGTTAAATTTGATACTTGAAAGTTTAAATAATTATAAAACAGTTGGGAAAATTATTTTAATGAAGTGACCGAATTGATGTTTTAATTACCTGTGCTTTTGCCAGTTTCATCTTTTACTTTTAATTTAGCAAAAAAAAAAACGGGAATTAAATAATGCACGACTGTGCTTAATAATTATTCGGAATTTTAAAAGTGAAAACAAATATTAAAGCTTGTTATTAGTTTTTAAAAAATCAATCGATTAGCAATCGGTATAGTTTATATTAATGATAAAAAGATATGTTTCGTTTATTAAGGCTCCATTAAACCATAAATAAAATGAAAGTGAAATTAATATAATACTATTACCGAGATTTAAATGTTCTGTTTAATTAAATATTTTCTCCACGACGTTTAATAACATGTTCATTAATCACTATTTTTGAATAAATGATAACATTACTCATAGGTTTAATTATTCAAGTGATGCATGCCTAGTGACATATGTTAAGGTTGAAAGACTGTCATTACGTTGCAATCTTTCAATTTTCTCTAACACGAATACACCAAAATAGTATTTCAGTATTCCATCACATATTTTTACCACCCACAACCACCTACTTCCACCTATTATATTGTTATATATATATATATATATATATATATATATATATATATATATATATATATATATATATATATATAATATATATATATATAGATATATGTCAGCCACATAGTAAATTCCGCTGTTTTTAAAATGGCTAGACACTTTATAAAACGCGGCCACATTGTAAAATAATCGTTTAGTTTGAATTATTTTATAATACGGCTAGTGTTTTTAGCCATTTTATAAATTGGTCAATCAAATACGAGCCATATTCTCAAATAGATGATTAGGATAAAGAAAATTTACAATTTAAGAAGGAAAACCTAACGACAACTAACCAAAAACTAACCAGAACTAGGTAATAGTTTGGAAGTTGTTGTTTACGGTCCCCAATGCATCCTATTTGAGTGGTAATAAATGTATATTACGTGGTTTGACCCAAATAGGATGCAATTATTGGGGACCGTAAACAACAACTTCCAAACTATTACCTAGTTCTGGTTAGTTGTCGTTAGGTTTTCCTTCTTAAATTGTAAATTTTCTTTATCAAAATCATCTATTTGAGAATGTGGCTCCTATTTGATCGGCCAGTTTATAAATGGCTAGCCCTTTTAAAAAACGGCCGAATTTACAATGTGGCTACGACTATATATATATATATATATATATATATATATATATATATATATATATATATATATATATATATATATATATATATATATATATATATATATATATATATATATATATATTGTTTATACAAAAGGTTGAAACTATTCTCTCTCAATTAATAAGTACGGCAAAATGTATGTGCCATGCAGTAAAATCATTGCCCTAACTTAATTGAAAATTATGACCAATTACCTTAAATAATATATATTCATAATTATGCATTATTAGCTTCTTGATACAGACAGAAAAAAGCAATAAAAGGCAGCCAATCAAAATATTCATATCCCTGTAGGCGAAGCCTTCTTTTTTTACTCGCACTATCTCGAGTTCGTTAATAGACTATAAGCACCTATCGCTTCGACTTTCTTTTTTATTGTTTTTTATTTATTGGCTTGTACGGCTTCTACTGCACTGACGATTCCAGGGTACATTTTAGGGTACCGATCGACTCGAGGTCACTGAGAGAATTAGGTAGCAACAGGGAGAGTTACATTACTTGTTATTAATTATACTTTGGCAACACTGTCATATACATAACAATTTAGTTCAAAAATTTATATTCGAAAAATAAACTATCAACAAACCAATGTATTGTTTACAAATCAGCGGCATTCAATTTCATTTTATGAATGAGTTAAAAGAGCGGAAATTACAACCGATTTCCCAACGGCCACGTCGCCTATTTGATTTGCGTAACATTTTATTCAAGGTATCGTGTTCAACAATAATACATTCAGAAAAAAACACTATTTAATGTTTAAAAGCGTTTGTGGTAAAATCTAGACGACCTTACCTAACTGTACATTCTGTTTTTTTCTGCATTACCATGTTTGCTGGAACTTTCAAATCGTAGGCGTTTGGTATTTATTTATTATTAATTCATTATAGAAACTGGCTGTACCACTCTCTTGATTGCGTGATAATAAGAAAAAATGTATTTAGTTGCAAATTTGATTTTTTACTTATGTGGTTAAAAAAAAAAACAGGGATAATTTTGCGAAATTTGGGATGTGACGATGAAATCTAATTAAATCTACAAAAACAAAAAAACAAATAAAGGGTCGCCCCGTGATGTTTTTTAGCATTTTTTTAATCCCCCTCCCCCTGGTCCTACGTAGTGATGTTTAAGACTATACTCTGTTTCATTGCAAGCGATAATAATAAAATTTTACGGAATGGCTTTAGAATCGTAAACCATAGGCGCACTGGTATATATTTATATACCTAGATATATTTATCCTTAATTGCAAAAGCGGAATAAATATTAAAAGTATTCAGATGTCTTGTGTTGGGTCAACTAAAATTATATCGATTTTCTATCCTAATATTTTTATTATTTCCTTTACTTATTTTTTGTATACGATTGCACGGTTTAATGTTCTGTTTTTATATTTGTTGAGAACAACACAAAATAATGTAAATAAATTTAAATATTGATCATTCCATAACTAAAATAAATATTTGAATAAAATATATATTCCAGGAAGTTGTTAGGCCTAATTCAATCTGCCTTCCTAATGACGTACCGACGGCCATTATTTGGCAGACCAATTAGGTTTGATTACTGTCTACCTGTGATAGTCCTTATTTGGCAAACTAATAATCTTTCTAAATGTGCAATTGCGTAGTTCTTATTATTGTTACAGTGTTATAGTGTTACAGTTACCAAAATGGCTTGTTCAACAACACGTGCACACCACGGCCATTTAACATTAATTGTTAAGCGTATTGTTAAAAACATATTTGATTATATCACAAATGAGCAAAACTGTGATTTAAGTGTGGATGATAGAGTTGAAAAATGTGCTTTAATGACCGTAGTTGGAAAAACGACAGTTTACAGAATCCTAAAACAAGAAAAGAGGGGGGTATAGCGACACCAAAAAAGCGACCAGGCAAAAAAGCACTTCAGGTAACAGGTGGAAAAAAATCCCGACTTTTTTTGGATGAGCCTATTTTCTCAATTTTTCGAATATGGAACCTGAACAGGAAAATAAAAGGAATCTATGGAGAAATTTTAAAGGGTTTGAATTTCCATTGGAAGAACTTCAGTTAAATCTTTGTTAATAAAAGTGGAGAGATTATTCAATGAATTAAAGAATAATTTGAAAAAAGATAAAAAAGAGATCTTCGAAGGAAGAAGGAATGAATATTACTTTTTAAATCGCGAAAATACAGGTCAGTTACAAAAATACCGATGTTGAAAAAATTATTTTAAAGTTACTAATGGCGCACATTTAATTTGGATGACCCTCTAGTACAGCGTTTCTCAAACTTTTTCACATATGGAACCCTTTTTTAACAGGAAAAATAAACACGGAACCCTCTTAATGCTGCACAAATAAATATTTTTGCATTTTAAATTATAGGAACCGATAGACTCGTACTATCGTTATAATTTATTTTTTACAAAATATATTAGTAATACACTTAAAAATATTTTATTAAAGAACCTAAAAGGAATTTGAACATAAAATAATAAAAAGGATACTTTTATACATAGATAAGGAATGCAAGGAATGAAACTATTTTTACTCTTTTTTTTTATCTTGGGACAGTCCACGAAGGCTGTGTCCGTACTGTACCGTGGCTGTCTGCAGTGCCTCTTAAGTTGAACTGTAAAAGGATGTATAAAAGTGACACTACGTGTTGCTCTGCTGGGAGCTGCCAGAGGAGGAATTATACTCGCCAATTCTTCGGAGCCATGAAAATACCTATAAAAGAGCGACAGATCCCCTACAGCTCGACGGTGGGCAAGAAGAGGAAGCCTTTCTGTGAACGTGGTATCATTAACAAGACGAACAGCTCTTTGAATGGAGTCAAGAATGCTAAGTGTTATAGGAGGCGCCATTCCCCAGGCCTGAGAAAAACATAGATAATTTAGCGAATATGAGTTTTGACGATAACATTTGATCAAATTCACGAAAAAAGTACAAATAGAGGATTTGCTTCTAATAGTCCGATTATTTACTAGCAAATTTCATTTTTTTTCCAGTATTCCCCTTAAGGCCAATAGCATCTGGTAAATTTAGTGTGGATCTCATGTCTCACTTTTTAGATTAAAAAAAAATAAAATCCAAGAGCTGCCACTGGGTCTTATTGATGAAAGTTGCAGTCTCATATCGGGCTCCGCGTCCAACTTATTGCATGCGATACTTATTTTTCAGTAATACGTAAGTCGAAAATCCAGTCAGGATTCTGGAGTTAGAGAATCATTTTATTTTTGCGGAACCCCAGGGTTCCGCGGAACATACTTTGAGAAACGCTGCTATTAACATGTTGCATCGCAGAAAGTCATTTTTGGCAGGAAACCGATTAACATCTTCATTCCGCTCCCCCTTTTTGGAACTCTTCGCGGGTATTATATCACAAGGACGAAAATAAACCCGCTATACTACCCGGCTCATTGTTAATACCTCGCCGACAAAACGTTTTTATGTATAATACACGGCTTACAATAACAATAGTGGCAAGATCATTCATTTCCTATCAGCTCGAGCCTGGCACGGCCTAAGACGGCTTTCTCAATGAATGCGGGACAATAACGGCGACGACTGCGAATTATCGTCGATTACGTCAAACGGAATTGTATTTACGTTGCCTTTTGTTTGTAGTTTAGCGAGCGGGGCTTAAACAGTATGTGTGTGTATTTAGATAACAGTGAGCGAGAACGCGGGAAGAATTTACAAAAGCGCTATAGATTCGGCCATGTTTTAGAGGTGTTATAAATAGTCAAGAGGGCCAAAAAATATATATTTTTTATGCATTTTTCTCAAAAAGAACTTTTAATTTAATGTAGAAATATGTACCGGGTGTCCAAATAAGAATGGACGCTGTATCTTAGAAAATGTTTATCGCACAGCGTTGGGGAAATAGTTATTTTCCTAACAAGTGCGCAAAGGATACTTTTCCGCACGCGACTGCCGTTATATATATATATATATATATATATATATATATATATATATATATATATATATATATATATAT
>JAHBCN010004189.1:0-12500 GCA_019359885.1 Listronotus oregonensis | reverse complement strand
TCGAGAAAAAGGCGATTAAAATTCCAAACTACCGCATATTATGCAGTTTTATGGGAAAACAAATAAATAATATAAAAAATTCTTATGTTTAATTTAATTTTTTCTAAAGACTCTATCTGTAGAGGTCATAATAAAACTACTTCCGGCTTTACCGGAAGTAGTTTAAAGTGATATAAAATCTGTATAATATCCTATACCTATCTTTGTTAGTTTTTGAGAAAATGGCGATTAAAGATGTCCAAACGATTGCATATTATGCAGTTATAGGGCAAAGAAATAAACGTTAGAAACATTTAATATTTTTTAATTTAATTCTAAATTATTTTTTAATTACCTTCTTAAATAAAAAACTAATATTAAAAAAATAACAAAATTGCTCCAAAGAGACGGCCTGAATTTAGGCTTATTAATTTTCTAACATTTATTTGTTTTCCCCTATAACTGCATAATGTGCGGTCGTTTGGACATCTTCAATCGCTATTTTCTCAAAAACTAACAAAGATACATAGGTATAGGATATTATACAGATTTTATATCAGGAATGACCCGTAGAAACGAAATTTAACAAAATATACAGGGTGTTGCATTTAAATTTTTGAAGTAACATTATTGGAAAAGTCAATTTTCGCAGCACTTCCGGTTAAGCCGGAAGTAGTTTTATTATGACCTCTACAGATAGAGTCTTTAGAAAGAATTAAATTAAACATAATAATTTTTTATATTATTTATTTGTTTTCCCATAAAACTGCATAATATGCGGTAGTTTGGACATTTTTAATCGCCATTTTCTCAGAAACTAGCAGAGATAAGTATAGGACATAATATACATTTTATATCAGAAATGATTTGTAGAATCCAAATTTTAAAAAATATACAGGGTATTCCATTGAAAAAATCAAAGTTGATGTCGCTTCCGGTTAAACCGGAAGTGATAGAGACATGCTATAATATCCAAAATCAGCATCTTATGATATATTATAGCATCCTAAAATTTGAAAGCTATATGTTTTTATTCAAGAAAATAAAAGGCTGGGTAGTGATTTCGTTGTCACCCGGTATATATATATATATATATATATATATATATATATATATATATATATATATATATATATATATATATATATATATATATATATATATATATATATATATATATATATATATATATATATATATATATATATCATATATATACATACATACATATATATATATAAATGACAAAAAATAACTTAAAATAAAAAATGGGTGTTTGGTAACTCTAATTTTATTAACAGTATTGGTAAGTATACAGGCTGTTACGAAAACAGAGATTTCATTGTTAAGCATTTTTTTTTTAATGGAACGCCCTGTATGTTTTGCCAAATTTTAACTCTTTACACCCCGTATATTGCATAATCCCCCCCCCAGAAAATCAAGTTATCTACTTCACTGTACACATTATGGTAACTTTTAACATTTTTATTTATAAAAATAATTATTTGGGAAGCTGCTAAAGCTAGTCTCCAGGAGCACCTCTAAAAAAGGCGTCTTGCAATCAACACGATATCTCTGGATAACAAACCAGAACTAACCCCATAAAGGACCCGGCACAATCCTTGGGTGTGCTGTGAGTATCGGCTAATTATTTCGAGAACAAATAAAAAAATGGCATTTAATGTTTTAAAAAAAATAAAGGGAGTCTGTCTCTTCAAATAAAGTAGCTAAATGCATGTAAATACATTTAATTATTTAAAAAATAAAAATATTAAGTAAAGCTGGGCAAGGAAGAGGGGGAGTCCAAAATTAAAATAAAAACCAGTCGCGTAATTAATAAATGTCCCCTTATTAACTGTCTAAAAATAAAATTGAACTCTCTCTGTGTCAGGGCAAAAAAAAAGTTTTTTTTATTGGTACCTTATTTTGCCTAATTAATGTACGCTTGAGAGTGTTTAAATTCAAATTTCAAACACGCTCGTTCTAAAATTTACCATGATACATCAATAAACAACGCGAGAAATGTGAAGTTTAAGATGGCATTGCAGACCTTTAACCTCGAATTTTGGCACATATCAGGCATTTTAAAGAAAAAAAAATTGATCTGACGTAAAAACTTTATAATATCAAATAAAATATTACTATAAAAAATGTTTCAAAAGCAACAAAAAAATAGCGTACGTGGATAACTGGTCTTTGAAACACTTGCTCTATTTTGAGAACTCCGGCTACGTCGTCGTGCTCGAAAAATCGCGCGTGTTTTAAAGACCTTAATATCGATTTATACTTTTATATAACATTCTTAAACTAATTTGATGTTCGCAAGGAATTAATTAATA
Source organism: Listronotus oregonensis (assembly GCA_019359885.1). Taxonomy (NCBI): domain Eukaryota; kingdom Metazoa; phylum Arthropoda; class Insecta; order Coleoptera; family Curculionidae; genus Listronotus; species Listronotus oregonensis. The sequence continues at coordinate 10,182 of JAHBCN010004189.1, read as the reverse complement.
ACTTACTAGCTACCTTGATAGATCCAATAAAAAGTAAAAGTTTTTTATTAAAACAAGATCAATGGCTGGATACGGGTGCTAATACCGCAGCCAGTACCAGTTTGTCGACAACTTTCTATATCTACTTTGTTTTAAACATGTTTTTATATCAACGTCAACAGTTGTAATAGTTGTGATTTAATTTATACCATATTTATCAGTACCAATTATTTTATTTTGGTTATCTAAAATTTTAAATGATAGTTATGCTTTTATGCCTACAGCGATGGCATAAAGGTTCTTGGGCACCAATGTTATTAATGTATTGAGCTACACGGAGACTATGTAGGAAAATGAAAAATATTTTTCAACTTATTTTTTGCTTTTTTCTTACTGCCTAAATTTTTATTTCTCCTCGTACTTCCTATTATACTTATTAAACAGATTTTTGGGCCCGGGAAAAATATAACTGAACAAGTAAATTGTCTTAGTTCTTTTTCAGGGTTCGAGGATATGATTTTTTATGATATACAGGGTGATTCCTAAGTTGACGCTTTTTTAAACTGTATATAGGACTCATTAAATAAACAACTTTTTTAAATAACTTTGTTCAAAATACTAAAAAATAAGGAACTTACATTCATTTAATGTGTCGAATACGGTCCTGTCTTAAGTAAGTTGTTACCGCCCAAGAAGTATTCGGGCTGTAGTGCTTGGACACGTTAAACTTGATGTTCCTGCAATGTTGTCCACTCTTTTTTTTACTTAAACCTACCACCTGACTTGCAATCACCCGAGTACTTGGGTCCAGAATGAGCCCGCATGGGAAACCGTTGCGCATACAATCTCGAAGCAAGCATAAATGAGAAACATATCCACGTATTCATTGTTTTTGGAGTGTGCCATTTTCCCGATTTAACAATGAGTTAAAATTAAAATTTATCCTCGCCTCGTCCGGTTAAAGAAATGCGACTGACTCATACTCCGTGATTAACAAGATATAAACAAGCGTAAATAAGAAATAAACTATCTTTTTATGCCCAGGCCCGCACTAGACATACTTTCAACTAAATTTATGTAGCTTTGTTATTTTTGGGTTAAAAAAATATATTTAAAAAAGTTTTATACACAGTTTTAAAAAAGCCTCAACTTATGAATCACCCTGTATATCAATATAAAAATGGTTTTGAAATTTTATATTATTAAGACACCCACGGTACGTTAGTACTTAGGCATTAGCCTTCGTGGACTGTCCCAAGATAAAAAAAAAAGTAATTTTTGGCGTTTGTTACTCTATTTTTACTTCCCAAATGTAGATGGCGTTGGAGTAGAGTTAAAACATACTCCCTAATAGTAAGTTTTAATCCATAAATGGCAACACGTCTGCCGGCATTAATGGCGTCAGTTGTGTCAGAAAAATTTCTTTACCAAAGAGTAAGTTTTTTCTCTGTTTATTCCATTATTTTTTACAAAAAAAGTAATTGACAGAGTACAGAAACGATTTTACTTCATTATTGAGTATTTAAAAAGCATTAAATAACTTTGTATTTATAGAATATTACTGTTTATTAACAAAATGGATATATATCATAAATATCCGATATTTTGATATTTATAGTAAATCGGATATTTTCGAACCCTGTTCTTTTTAGAATTTTAAGGAAAAGATACATAAGATGGCTATTTTACTCTTTTTTATTAATACAAAGAAAGCCACAAAAGTGGCCCTGTTTAGTGCACATTGCATGATCTTGTACCTAGTATAATCATAATATTTTTATATTAATTATTTTCCTAATAAATTACTTTTTATCCCGCACTCTTAGCATTTCATGGTGGAAACCCCCCTCACTGTAGCCACAAAACAAACTAATATTTTGACTTGAAATCAGGGTTCGAAAATATCCGATATTTATTATAAATATCAAAATATCGGATATTTATGATATATCCGATATATATCAAATGTTTGATATATATCCATTTTGTTAATAAACATTTTTATTCTATAAATACAAAAGTTATTTAATGCTTCTTAAATACTCAGTAATGAAGTAGAATCGTTTCTGCACTTTGTCAATTATTTTCTTTGTAAAAAATAATGAAACAAACACAAAAAACTTAGTCTTTCGTAACGAAATTTTTCTGACACGACTGACGCCATTAATGCCGGCAGAAGTGTTACCATTTATGGATTAAAACTTACTATTAGGAAATATGTTTTAACTCTACTCCAGCGCCATCTACATTTGGAAAGTAGAAGTACAGTAACAAACGCTAAAAAATACTTAAAAGTATAAAATTTTTAACACATTTATATATCATAAAAAATGATTTGATATAATCAATGGATATATATCATGATATATATATCTATTGATATATATCCTCAAGCCCTGCTTGAAATGTATTTTTTATTTTACAAAGAATAAGCAACTACTCCCCCCATTTCTCCCACAATAAAAATCAGGTCATACAACGCTCGCACTTCGTGTACAATTTCTCGTATTTTCAAGGGCCTTTTGCCTTTTACTCGTTTCATCGTACTTAAAAATTCGCATTGAAGCATGAGCCGTCATTAATAAGTCGAGCTGGTGGTTTCGAAATGAAAGAAGTCGTCGTGTGGAAAGAATTTGCGAAAAACTCTGAAAAATACTACTTTTACAGCTGATGTGGGATTTGTACAAAGGAATACTAGGGATTTGTCACTACATGGGGTTGCGACGTTGCCATATATTGAAAGTTAAGATTCAGAAACTGGGTTAAAGATTTATTTTAGATTACTTTAATTACTTAGATTGTTTATGCAAAAAAATGACAACTTTACAGTTTGGAGGTTACTGAATTACAAAAAACAAGCATCCTCATTTCCTTCCCTTTGTCTGTCTGTTGGCGATATAACTCTAAAAGGGATGGAATAAATTTATTAAGCTACACGGAGACTATAGCCTAGTTTACACCGCCAGGATCAGTTAGGTCCGTGGGCAAAATCGAGGAATTATTTTTCGAAGTATATAAGTGTTTACACCAACCTAAACATTTGATCAAAACCTTACCTTATTTCTTTTTGAAATATAAATTGTTAAATTAATTATAAAAAAAATGCAGAAAAATATCTACAAAACCATAAAAAACAACAATAATTTTTTGTAGGTTAACTTCAAAGCTGTCACTTTGGTCCACCAAAAAACTCGCGTCTAGAGATACCCCGGCTCACGAACTTCATGACAGTATTGACACATGGCGCGTTATTTAAAAAGTAGGCTGTTTCTAAATAATGCATTTAATGTAAAAAAAGCAAATCATGGGTCTTTTCTAATACGTCTCCGCATTTTTACGTGTGATATATAATTGGGGAAAATAAAAAGCCGCTTTGCTAACCAGAACTAACCATGACCGACTAGAACTTAGGGCTTTTGAATTTGTTTAAATTATCCCTACATAAAAGTTATTAACAAAATTTTTATAATTTTTGATATGGTAGAAGTTATAATTTTTTAAAGTGTAATTATATATTCCCCGGGTTTTTTCTAATACGTTGTTACGAGTACGTTGTGTGACCTGGGGTATCTATGGGGGGGTCATTACGTTGCAACATCACATCTAAATTATTAAAACGCAAAACTTAAATGTACACGAAAAACTTAGGAATTATTTATTTTATTTTGTCAGTTATTTAAAATATATTTGATTTGATGTTGATTCTATAAAAAAAATTTTCAATGAAAATAAAAAAAGTTGTTTTTACTGTTTTGATTATTTTTAGATGTAAAATTTCAAAATATGTGACATTACACGGGGGGAAGGGGATCTTACAAATGTGACAAGTTGTGACAGGAACGGGAGGCGTGGGATCAAAAATCCCTGGAAGTCGTGTGACGTCATTTATGGATGGCAACAAACTAATTTCTTAATTTTTGTGTTGTTCACTTGTAAAACAGCTTTTCTTAAAAATTAAGTGAAATTAAAAAGAATAAAGTTAATAAAACTGTCTAAATAAAAAAAAACGAAATTTTTTTATCGTCTGTGAAACGAGATATTAACAATCAAATTGTGCATAATTATCATTGTCGATAAGTATCTGTTATGTATGAAAGCCATGCATTTATTCCAGAATATCTCGAAAACGGTTCTTACGATATCTTTTAAGAACTAATGCAATATAAATTGAAGTATTTGAATTTTTTTTAAAACCCCGAAATATTTGACCGTTTTGTTAAAAAGATATTGATTTTTAAAAGTTTACTAGGTCTGTTTGTTATTAAGAAAAGTGTACATTATTTTATAATTTTTTTACGTAATCGCTCTTACGAAAGGTGTATTTTAGGACTAGGTGAATCCAAAAAGTGTAAAATAGTGTAAAATATTAAGGTATGTACACACCGAAACAACAAACAAGAACAAACATTCGTTCTTGTTCACCTTGTTTGTATTGTTCGCTTGTTTGACCAGTTGGAAAAGATATGGATGACGACGAACAAAATTTATTTCTCTTTAGGTATGTACATACCGAAAAAACAAACAAAAACAAACATTCGTTCTTGTTTACTTTCTTTGTATGTGTTTTTTGTTTATTGTTCGCTTTTTCTGTCTACATAGCGCAACCAAATGTTTGTTTACTCTTGTTCGACTAGTTAGTCATGGATGACCATAAAAACAAAAATTCTCTTTGATGTACCGACACAGCTTTACCGATGTCCACTGGAACATGTGTGAACAAGAACAAACAAACGTTTGTTTGCCGTTTTAACTGTCTACACTGAAGAAAAACGTTTGTTTGCTGATGTTTGTTCTAGTTTGTTTTTTTCGGTGTGTACCGGGTGTTCCACTAAGAGAGGTAGTCGACTATATCTCAGAAACTACTATTAGTATAACTTTCTGGAAAAAAAATTTTAGATAAAAGCAACCAAGAGAAATTGCTGGAAATTATTTTCAAGTCTGTGGGATGGCCGCTAGGGGGCGTAAGGGTAACGTCAAAACATAAAAATATACATTTCTCAAAAAAATATTAAATAAACGTGTTTTCAAAATAAATTGGGGGGGGGGGGGGGGGGGGGGGGGGGGGGGGGGGGGGGGGGGGGGGGGGGGGGGGGGGGGGGGGGGGGGGGGCCCCCCCCCCCCCCCCCCCCCCCCCCCCCCCCCCCCCCCCCCCCCCCCCCCCCCCCCCCCCCCCCCCCCCCCCCCCAAGGGATAAAAAAATTTTAAAAAAAATCGCCCCATTTGAAAGTGATCCTGGCAATTTAAAAAAAAAAAAATTAAAAAAAATAAAAAAAAATTTTAAAAAGGTGTTTATAAAAATTGTGTGCTTTTTTTAGTGTAAAAATAAGAAGTGCAAAAAGAAGGGAATTAAAAGGAAAGGATTTTTATTTTCAAGTTTATATGAATATCTCAAAACGAAACGTTTCCCTTTTTTTTTAATTTAAAACAAGTTTCCTCTTTAAAGCCAAAGGGAAACAGGGGCCAAATTTTTCCCAATTTCCCCCTTTTCAAACCGAATATATTAAAAAAAATAAATACTACATAGAGACGTAACGCATTTAAGGAAAGATGTTTTCACTAGGCCGATTTTTTTGGGAAAAAATTTAAAATTTTTCATTTTTACAAAATCTAATGCATCTACGTAATTTTTCTAATTTAAACCCATTTAACGATAAAAATTAGATAATTACCAACCTAAAACTGTAATAATCCATCGAGCCTGGTCCTTATCAAGTTAGCTTTGAAAATAAAAGGATGCTAAAATGTCAAAAACCCAACAATTTTATTTCAAAATAAAATTTTTAGTGTTGTGCTATTTTTTTGTTTTTTTTAAAAGAGGGGGCCTTTTTAATGTTTTGGGGAAAAAAAGGCAGTTTGATTTTTAAATTGTTTTTAAAAATTTTGAAGGGTGTTTTTGTTAAAAATCAAAAACCCGTTTTTGCTTATGTAAGTTTAATCCTCAAGCAACAAAGGCATTTTTAAAGAACACAATAACAACACTAAAAATAATATTTTGAAATAAAAATTGTTGGATTTTACATTTCAGCATCCTTTTGTTTTCAAAGCTAACTTGATAAGGACTACGCTCAATGGATTATTACAGTTTTAGTTTGGTAATTATCTAATGTTGTCTAATATCGTTAAATGGGTTAAATTAAATAAAAACCATGCAGTATGTCATTAGATTTGTAAAAATTTATAAATTTAATTTTTACCTAAAGAAATCGGCCTGGGTGAAAACATTGTGTCGTTAAATGCGTTACGTCTCTATTCGTTTTTATTTTTTTGCTAATTATTTCGGTTTGAAAAGAGATATTAAATTGCGGTTTTCGCCGTTTTGTTGGGATTTTTTTCTTAATCTAAATATGTAAAAAGGTATATATCATTGTATTTAAAATTTTCAAAAAATTTCGTAAAATAAGTTTGTTTTTACCTTGACGCCCTCTAGCGGCGTTTGTGAGATGAGTGTAGCAATAGTTTATACACCTGAAAATAATGCTTAAAATGCACTTCTAAACGAGACCAAGTTTACTAAATTCGGTTAAAGCAAACCGGAGTTTTTAAAGCACTTTTCTAAATTAATCTTTAACCTTCCCCCACCATTTTAAATTTTAGAACTGACAAAATTACCCCTAAGCTTCTTTGTTTAGAAAACATTAAAGAATAAAATAGTACCACTTATTGATACACTTTTTTAATATTTTTTGATAAATGTATATTTTATGTTTTGTTGTTACCCTTACGCCCCCTAGCGGCCACCCCACGAACTTGAAAAAAATTTTCCCAGCATTTCTCTTGGTCCTTTTCCCATAATTTTCCCGATAGTTATACCATTAGTAGTTTCTGAGATATAGCCGACTACCTCTCTTAGTGGAACACCCGGTACATACATTTTGATTTACCGACGTCTACTCGAAGTATGATCAAGGACAAACAAACATTTGTTGCGTTTTCACTGTCTACACTGAAGAAAAACGTTTGTTCGCTGATGTTGGTTCTTGCTTGTTTTTTCGGTGTGTACATACCTGAGGTACATACCTTTACTGAATAACGAACAGACCTCATGTGTTGTGTGTACACTCTCCTACAAAAATAATATTTTCAAGCATTGAGAACTTATTTGGAACAGCGCTAAATTTGTGGTCCATTTAAAATACTGCATCACGAATTAAACTAAAATAGGAAAAAATATAATGACCGCCACTGATACTAGTCCCGGCCCGTTTAATAATAAATTTTTGTTACGAGAGATGGGCGAGTTCGGCGCGGATGAAATGAAAGAGACGAATATAAAATACGTTTATCCCAATCACGGTTTGATTTGTGGACGGGCCGGGCTTTACTTACTATAAGGCGATCATTTTGTCTACGACTGTCGCGAGTGAACTACCTTAAGCAATTTTCCATGAGTCGGACTTTTGCAACTTAATGAATTACTTCTCACCAAAATCTGTTTTGCGTGACAAATTAAAAAAAAATAAGCTCGGATTTGTTCTCTTCGGTGTTTGTCTCTAATGAGATCAGAAAAACAAGTCACATTCTCTCTCAGCCCACGCTATCCCAATTAAAGCTAATAGCATGGCACGACATCGCGTTATCTATTATTTATTTCTAAAAATTATTGTGTTATTCGAGGAGGCGCATCAGCTGAGCGTGTTGTACCCACTCGCCGCCGTATTATTTTCATTCACTTGTGTGTTTATGTAGTATGGAGAGTTATAAATAGAAAACCTTGCGACCGACCCGATCGGCCGGCTTTGTTACTATAATTTAACAACTTCTAATATATTTAAATATACATAAAACATTGTTGCCAAGTGTGTCGTGTGCTTAACAATTTGTAACGTTTGATACGGAGTTTTTTTCCGTAAGCAACGACTGAGTGCGGATTCTGTATGTAACACAAATAAGAATATAGAAAAGGAATAATATATGCATCTATAGAGCCGTTCTTAACACACGAGAAGTATTTTAAAATTATTTCTATTATCGTGTCCAAATTTAAATAATAACTAGCTGACCCGACAGACATTGTCCTGTATTAACTATGAATATTGAATTGGAATTGGTATATTTAATAAAAAAATAATAATTATTTCAAAAACATAATGTTTATTATTCTAATGCTTTATGGTACAAAACATTCTATCTATCAATCTATCTATTTCTAATTTTTCGCACAATTTTCTTAATTTTAACGCAACAAAAAAGAATTGGTAAAGTTCTAATTGAGGGCAAAATGTCCTTATACCCTTTTAACAATCGTTAATAAATTTGTTTTGGTACTACACCTTCCAAAAAAAGGATTTTATTATGTAATGAAAAAATTCTTATTTTTGTGTTTTATTTTATCTTCATTTTAAAATTTTTACTGTAGATGGTTTATTTATTTATTTATTATTTACTAATTTATTTCTTCATAAAAAATGTTAACAAATGCATATTGCATAATAATAATATCAAAATAATAATTGAAATACCTATACCAAAATTTTAAAAAATATTTTGTTTTGGTTTTGCTTCTGGTTAGTTTTCATTTTAATAATTGTTGTTTCAGGTAAGCACGCATGTAAGCACCAAACACGCATCAAAGAATAAACAATTCTAAAGGTAAGTAGTAATTTTAACAAAACCCTTTTTTTAATAATCTCACACAAATATTAATGGAAATTTGTTTCATAAATATATATATATATATATATATATATATATATATATATATATATATATATATATATATATATATATATATATATATATTATTATATATATATATATATATATGTTCAATAGCCATGATTCAAAACTTCAATTTACGTTGAAAAAAAAAAAAAGGGTTTTTTTTTTGGACACTAGATTAATTGGTTGATAACAACCAGATCATATTAGTTTGGGTCGTAAAAAATTCGGTAGATATTGAACTATCATTCAATCACACCAGTAAAACTAAAATTAACCTATTTTAGCCTTAAAAACACGTATAGAAAGAATCTCTCATCCACCCCTCAGACTTGCTAATTTAAAGAAATTACACAACATTCTTTATCCCTCGTACCCAAATAAATTGCTCAACAAATTAATCTTTAGCCCTCTCAAGTAAGGAACCCAGAATCACATAACAATGGAATCTCCCAAACATTACTGTTTAAACACAAATAAAAATTTTTTTTCTTTCCTTTCCCAAAAAAAATTTCTAATCAAATTACAAAACTATTTAAACAGAACCCTCTATTAAAATAGCATATAAAAAAACCCAAAGACATGGGGACTGTTTTCGAAAATTTAAAAGGATAAAGACGAAATAATTAAAACATCGAATTTGTTTATAGTATTCCTTGTTCTGAATGTGATGCCCTGATAGTGTATATATAGGACAAACCTCTAGGGTTCAAAAAGATAAATTACATCAAAAAAAAGTGACTGTAGACTAAACAAAAATACTTGTGCGTTGCAGAACATACAAATCAATCGGGTCCCCTTTTTTAATTTTAACCAAACAAAAATACTGGATGGCGAAAGTGACTACAATAAGAGATTTTTTTTAAAATGACTGAAATTTTCTTGCAACCTAAATCTATTAAAAAAAAAATGACATCAATGATTTGAGGAATTTTTCCAATATATTAACTTTAAACACTCAAACTAATCAAAATAACAGTATTTAACCTCTTTTGAACTTACTAAAATCTTTTAAAGGGGGGAGAGTCAAGGAAAAAATCAAATTTCTTTTTTCCCTTTTTTTTTTCTTCAACATCCACCATACTTTCATCAGCTTGGGTATATGGTTGAGGCCTGTCGGGGCCCCCAGTATCCATAGTTGCCGGGTTCAATTCCTGGTCAGCCCACTGGCAATGGTTGGGGATTGGAAGAAATTTTAACGGAGAATCCCCGAAAGGAATTTCAACTTATAGATAATAAATTTCATAATTGTTGACATTGGAAAAATTTTTTTTTTTTTTTAAATTTCAAATATCAATCAAAGTAGTTACCCATACCCCCAAAAATGAAGGCAGGGATGTTAGACACATATGGGTTTTGTTTTTGGTTTTTCTTTCCTTCTTTTTTTTTTTTTTTTAACCTTTTTTTTCGTAAGACATTTTTGCAAAATTACTTGTTCCCCTTTCGTTACTCCCCTACCGTTTTTTGTAAATATCAAAGGTTAGTTTAATAACCCCCTTTAAGAACTGAAATGTTGTGGTCTTTGAACAGTTAATATAAAAAACA